>CAEGAE010005003.1:0-83116 GCA_903067095.1 Girardinus metallicus | reverse complement strand
ACATTCACCACTCTCAAGTCATCCACAATAGGATGGTAGGTCCCAGTTTTACCCCATCCAGCTACAGAGCAAATCTGGCCATCTCTAAGGTTTGCATTGGAAGATGTTGGAAGTGGAATTATTTTCACCCTGTTATTTAACGGAGCTTCCCTGGACAACTGAAGATGTACAAAATTACAAGAAATAGCTAATCTTTTTTTAACACTATCTCCAATAAATCCCCATTATTTATATGAATAGATGTGCACCAAATGTTACATTGCATGTTACTTGTATTAATATATACTTACTTTAAGGAGCATGATGTCATCGCCAAGTCCAACAGATTCATAAGTTGGATATTTGCAGAAGTATTCAATATTCACTGGGCTGATGTTCCTCTTTGATAGCTTGTGAGTACCCAGAACAACACGCACAGGTTCACTGCAGCATTAGATATTGAAATTCTTATGGTCATCAGTCACAGTTTTTATGGTCATTTTATGACTATTTCAATGCTCATCATTCAGAAACAGACATAGATGAAGAACTTACTCATTAGCACAGTGTGCAGCAGTGACCGCAAAGTCCTCGCTCACCAGAAATCCTCCACACACATGACTGTATTTGTTTTGCACCGAGACCATGTACTGCATTGAGTTCTCAGGTGCTATTTCCCCATTTACGATATCACTCCCGTGGACTACAATCCCCAATTTAGAAAAGAAAATCAGCTTAGAAATATTTTAGTTAGAGAATGAAAGGCAGAAGATTTCTTACCCTTTTGTCCAAGAGATGTCACAATATGGAAAAGCAGTAATGTACAAAGGCCATGCATGGTGCCAGTACTTATGAGTTGTGCTAGTGGGACTGAGGTTTTTATAGCATGTTGCTCCACTGGCTAGAGTCATTATCTAGATCATTGTTTTTACCACATATGCCAGTAAATACATGTGAAAAAAATATCTAAAAGTTTCCTACTTCTATCTAAACAATCAATAGATCCCCACCCCTGATGTTTCAGATAAAAATGTAGTACTTTCAGAGTGAGTCTCTATTGGTTGGAAACTTGCATAACTCAGTCTTAATGTCACTTAGTAACATTTAAAATTACCTTTTAGTTTTACTTCTGTATTAAAAAACTTTCAGCTTCTTGATATTTGTGATCTCTTTAGTGAAAGTTGGCACAAAGATGCTTCCATATATCACTGCTTTTCTATGTTACGTTACAGTTTTCTGCTGCATTGGTTGTTTTCAGCATTTTATGAATCGGCTTTTGTAGTCGTTCGTTTGCTTTTGCTTATGTGGGAACTGCAAAGCATGTACATCTGAACGTCTCATCTCACCACAACGAACCTATTGTTATTGTTTTGTGTATTTTTACCCTTGGAATATGAGTTCAACACAACACATGGACACGTATTGGTTTTAAAAGGTTCTATTTGAAAAAGATATATAGGCAAGTAGTCCCGTTGAGTCACCAACAGGTGGCAGTGTAGTAATGAGGATATGTCCTTCCTTCTCTGTCAGCTTATTGCTGGATTTTCCTAAATGGTTAAAATACTTCAAGATGTCATATCTATCCATCCCATGTTTGTATCTTTTATATGCTGAATGGAAATCACAAACACATATCTGTTCTATTAGGAAACATTGTGGGAAGAACAACCAGGTGACAAATGTATTTTCCTATTAACCAATAGTTTGGAGATAAAATCAAGTTGAAGTTGTTTTCTGTCTGCTGTTCATTGTAAGGATGACAGGGGGTTACAAAACCATAAGTTAACCTCCTATTTCAACACAAAGTATGTTGAGAAAGGAGGTTAAAACAACTAGTTCCTTCATAAGAGGAGTAAAGGACCAGAGATATAAGCTGCATTTACATCACAAATGTGTGCTAAACATTCTTTATATTCCACCAGCATAAAAAAAAAAAAAATCCCTCAAATTCCCTCATTTAATAAAAAGGGATTCTTTAGTTTTGGTTTCTATCACAGCAAGAGAACTGTAGTGCATCTCCCTCTCTGCACTATGCCTTAAGTCTTTGTGGAAGTTTAAATTCTAAATTTTTGAAATTCTTGGACATAAGAGTTATTTACAACAGAAAAAAATTTACATACCATCTGCACACCAGGTATGTACATATATTTCTGTACTGTGATCAAAAAACTTAAGTGGGTTTTAGCTATACTGGAACATTTAGTCGTCTATAGTTATGAAAGAAGGATCATGGCCGTAGGAAGGAAGTCCTGGACATAAGCATCTGTTATAAGTTTCTCTGTAGAATGGTTGGAAATTCTAGAGATGAGAAGCTCTTTCATCTGTGGGAAGCTCAAAGTAGAGGATCTGCAGTTTTGCATCAAAAGGAGTCAGTTTAGGTGGTTTGGGCATCTGATCAGGATTCCTCCTGGGCCTCTCCCTTTGGAGAGTTTCCAGAAGGAGGAGGGTGTCTCAGGACAGAACTGACTCCATAGACCATATATACAGCATATTACTCTCGTTAAATATAAACCTATATGTTTCTATTGAGAAAAAAAAAATCTCACTTTTAGCATTTGATTGCATTTTGCTTTGCTTTATTTCATAATTCTGTTGAATACCAGAAATTGACAAATGCAATGAAATGAGATGAACAACTCTCTGAGCAGGAAGACCTTCTGTAACAAGCTTACAACACACATTTCTTCATTTTCACAATGTTGTTAATCAATTGAAGATATTTGGATATGTCTGTGTAGACATTGGGTACATAATTGCAGTTGAAATTTTTGTTGAATGACACAACACCAACAGCTACCCCGTCACACACCACTGGACCACCGGAAACACCCTGTAATAATACTACCAAGTTTTAGTTTTGAATTGACCAAATTATTTTGTTGCATATAAAAGGTAACATGACTTACCTGACAAAATCCCTTGCCTGTGTTGTATCCACCAGCACAGATCACTTTGGAAGGAAATCCATGCCACCATTTCCCCCGACAGAGTTGTGGATTTAAGATTGACACATTCACCACTCTCAGGTCATCCACACTAGGTCAGCTGGTCCCAGTTTTACCCCATCCAGCTACAGAGCAGATCTGTTCATCTTTAAGGTTTGCATCAGATGTTAGACGTTGAATTGTTTTCACCGAGTTATTTAGTGGAGCTTTCCCAGACAACTAAAGATGCACAAAACGACAAATACTAACTCTTTTGAAACATCTTTTATCAAGACAAAAGGTACCACTACAGCACAGACAAATTCTATATGATTTATATAAATAGATATGCATCACATGTCATATTGTATGTTACTTTTATTATTATATACTTACTTTAGGGAGCATAATGTCATCACCAAGTTCAACAGATTTATAATTTCTGTTTGCAGAAATATTCAATATTCATTGGGCTCATGTTCCTCTGTGATAACTTGTGGATTCCCAGAAGAATCCGCACAGGTCCGCTGAAGCATTAAATGTTGAAATTCTTATATTGAACGTTTTTCCAGTCAACAGTCAGAAACAGACATAGAAGAATTTGGACTTACTTTTTAGCACAGTGTGCAACAGTGATTACAAAGTCTTTGCTGACCAAGAATCCCCCCCACACTTGACGACCCCTTTTGTTTTGCACTGAGACCATGTAATGCATTGAGTTGTCGGGTGCTTTTACCCCCTGTACGATATCATTCCCACTCACTACAATAACCATTTAAAAGACTGGAGTACCTGGAGAGAACCCACATATGCACAAGGAGAACACGCAAACTCCACGCAGAAAGACACCGGGCTGGGAATCGAGCCCAGGACCTAGCTTAAACATTGTAAAACTAATTTTTGTGACAAATGTTGGTTAATTAGTTGCTGGTGACGTAATGAAATCTAAAGACATGCATCATCATCATTACATCCTGGTACATCCCTTAATTAATGAAAAATTGCATCTTTAATTTTCTGCTGCTCTGCTGTTTAACGGACAGAAGAAAAAAACATTTATTTGGACTCCTGAACATAAATTAGACTTAATTTTAGTTTTTCTGGTTATTCTGAGTTTTGGATGCGACATTTTCTTTGTTTCTTAGAATAATTTTAATAATAGAGGTTCATTTATATTAACTTCTGGATAAATTGTTGCCACTTCTTTCTTAAATTTTTTTTATTATATTGTTAATTTCCTTTTAACTCTTCTTCAAGTATCTTTTTAAAGTCTGATTAGCTGTGAACACAACAGTTTGGCCTCAGTCACATAAAATAAGGCTAGATTTTGCTATAATTGTTTTTTTCTTGGGATGGATGTGACAGCTTTGGTTTCTATCACATCCATCTCATTTGCCCCTCTGTACTGCTCCTGATCAGACCATTCTCTATGTGCCAGATGAGGAAAATACTGTTTAGTCCCCTATGAACGTAAAGCACCACATTGTGGAATACAGTTTGAATTCTGAGACCCTGTGCTACTGTAGGGATAGAGCGTGAGACCCAGATGTGGACGCCCCAGTCCTCAATGTGGCCATCACAGGTTTGAGTCCCTGTCCAATGACCTTTGACGCATGTCTTCCTTTTCTTTCATAACCTGCTTTTCTGTCTGACCACCCTCAGATGAAAGACACTAGAGCCAATAAAATCTTTAAAAAATTATACAGTTTTGAAATTCTTGGAAAAAAAAAAGAAGGAAAGTTATTTAGAATATAGAAATTTTGTACACCTTTTCAGCACTAAGTAAGTCCATACGTTTCTGCAAAGTGATCAAAAAATTTTAGTGGGGTCCAACAGAGCTGTACTGGAAAATGTAGTCCATAGGTATGAGAAAGGAGTCATGACCAAAGAAAGGAGGTCCTGAATCTACAGAGTTTCCTCTGTAGATTGGTTGGACTAACCCTTAAGAGATGAGGACCTCTTTCATCTGTAGGAAGCTCCAAGTAGAGGACCTGACTATATATACTATGTATATTTCTCTCAATACATATATATGTACATATATGTTTCTGTTGATAAATAAAAAAAGAATGTGTATTTTGATTGCATTTTGCTTTATTTAACAAATTTGTTGAATGCCAAAAGCTGACAGAAGCATTGAAATGAGATGGACAATGAGCAGAAAGACCTTCTGTAACAAGTTTGCTACACACATTTCTTTGTTTTCACAATGTTGTTGATCCACTGAAAATACTTGGATATATCTGTGTAGACGTTGGGTACATTTGGGTAGTTACAGTTAGCACCTTTGTTGAATGACACAACACCAACAGCTACCCCATTGCACACCAGAGGACCACCGGAATCACCCTGTAAAAATATTAGAGTTTTATTTTTACATTGACCAAATGATTTTAGACTATATGAAGAGCAGTAACACTTACCTGACAAAATCCTTTGTCTGTGTTGTATCCACCAGCACAGATCACATTGGAAGGGAATCCATTCCCCCATATCTCCCGACAGAGTTGTGGATTTAAGATTGACACATTCACCACTCTCAAGTCATCCACAATAGGATGGTAGGTCCCAGTTTTACCCCATCCAGCTACAGAGCAAATCTGACCATCTCTAAGGTTTGCATTGGAAGACGTTGGAAGCGGAATTATTTTCACCCTGTTATTTAGTGGAACTTTCCTGGACAACTGAAGATGTACAAAATGACAAATACTAACTTAGATCTTTTTAAAACTACCTCCACATTAAATCAATAAAATACACATATATAGTTGTGCACCAAATGTGCTTGTATTAGTATATACTTACTTTAAGGAGCATGATGTCATCACCAAGTCCAACAGATTTATAAGTTGGGTATTTACAGAAGTATTCAATATTTACTGGGCTTATGTTCCTCTTCGATAGCTTGTGGGTTCCCAGAACAACACGCACAGGTTCACTGAAGCATTAAATGTTAAAATTCTTATGAGGGGACATTTTTATGGTCGTCAATGAGAAACAGACGTAGAAGAGGAACTCACTCTTCAGCACAGTGTGCAGCAGTGACCACAATGTCCTGCCTGACCAAAAATCCTCCACACACATGACCCCATTTGTTTTGTAGTGAGACCATATACTGCATCGAGTTGGTTGGGGCTTTTTCCCCATGTATGATGTCACTCCCCTGGGCTGAAAATACAGGCAAAGATTATCAATTGATTCAGTGAGACAGTTGGAGAAAGACAATCGGATAGACTCTTACCAGTTTGTCCAAGACATGCTAGAACATTGAACAATAGAAATGTAGACAAACAGTGCATGATGCCAGCAGATCCAACTTGTGGTCAAAGTATTGTTTATCTGGGCCTTTTATACAGCTGTTTGGTTTACAGGCATTCATTATCTACAGCAATCTGTTTTTTACACCCACATCCGTAAGAGTAACCTGGTTTCAACCAGTATCATCATTTTTAGATCTCACCAGTCTGAGTCAAGTTTGACTCAAATTGAATGAGTTTCGTGTGATCTGTGACATTCATGAGATTATCGTCTTTGCTTCGAACTTTTCTCCCACTTTAATTCACAGCTGATTCTTTTGGACTGTTAATTTCAAACAGAACCATTTCCTTAGATTCACATAAATGCATTTGTGGTTTAGACTACCATCAAACCAAATCATACTTCTGTATAATTATTAAGTAAATGTGTCATTTATTTCACCACTAATTAATCAACCTAATTACAAACCTGACATAAATTTCTTTTTTCTTATGGAAAATTATTTTTATAATACATTCAAAAAGCCAATAAGTTCATTCTATCTCTCAACCATCCATCCATTTTCTAACACCCTTGTCCCAAGTGGTGTCAGGAGGTGCTGGTGCCTATCTCCAGCCAACGTTTCAGGCGAGAGGTAGGGTTCACCCTGGACAGGTCGCCAGTCTGTCGCAGGGCAAAGAAAGAGAGAGGACACACAACCATGCACACACACCTAAGAATTTAGAGAGACCAATTAACCTAACAGCCATGCAGAAAGACCCCAGGCTGGGAATCAAACCCAGGACCTTCTTGCTGCAAGGCAACAGCGTTGCCAACTGTGCCACTGTGCAGCCCCTATCTCTCAACCAATTGATTCAAAATAGAAATTATCATCTATCAAACTAATACATCTTTACCTGCATTTGTTGATTAAAAATATTATGAACCAAACTAACATAAATAGAAGAAGAAACAACGGACAAACTAATTACCTTGACTGATGAGACAAAAAAGGTGTAAAATAAAAGGGAAATGTTCATTAATCTTTTTAGTATTATTGATGAAGCCCAAATAGCAATGTATGGTATTTAATGAGCATTTCAAGAAATCTTGCATGAAAATATCTCGAGTTAATTCTTTTTTCATGTGTCAGGAGATTTTTAATGTGTTAACAGATTTGCTGTCAGAAGTGGAGCTTTTGCTACTTGGTAAATAAAATAAAACTTTATTTATTTAAAGACAACTGACTTAAGGACACAGAGATGAAAAAGAAAGGTGGAAGGAAACGGAGAAATGTGAGGGAAGGGTTTGAAAGGAAAGGAGTAAGGGAGAGAAATAAGCATAAAGAGAACACAAGTCAACAACTTAAAGTCTGCCTCTAAACCTGTGGAGAAAAAAAAGAGAAAAAACAAACCCAGGAAACAATGAGCAACATATACATAACGATAAAAATTATAACATCATTGGAAAATAGATGGTAATACAAGACTTATTTAGTGGCAACCACAGCCCAACTGAGAGTGTGTCTGACAAGCATCTGATTCTGTACACTTGTGTTTTCTTTGCTTTATTAATTTATCTGGTTTAAGATGAAAGGTGGGGTTTAAAGTTATCTCTCTTTTACAGATGTTCCCTCTGAGTTGGAAACTAGTAGTGAAATACTGAATGTTGTTCATGTCATTTTCATGCATGTGTTAGTTCTAGCCTTTAAGACTTTCAGGACTTTTCTCCCTAACCTGCTGGTCATTTATTTAGAACATTGTAGGCCAAAGGCTAAGAATATTGTGAAATAATCTTTAAAAGTATCTTCTAAAATCACACCATTGCCAAAAGAGGATACAAACGGCTTTAAGACCCAAAAGCTGCGGAAAATGTAGGACGAATGGTAAAAGTGTCCTACATTAAAAGAAACTGTGGTAAAACCATGTATAGGATGACTTAGCAATAATCATAAAGTACATTTGGAAGCTTGCCCCCAAAATAATCTCCTACCTGACTATCTCTGGCAGTAGAAGTCTGTTGTAAAAGTAGAGGAGCAGGATGAGCCATCATAAAAGGACAAACCTCTGTGTAGCATCTACATAATAATGGAATTTATAGAGTGTCATGCACTATGTGACAGTGCAGAGGTCCCAAATATCACTCCAAAAAACTGGAAGAAAAATGACAAAAGATGGGTGCTTACAGTATGTTGTGTCCAAGACTGTGTTGCCCTCTACACTCTAGCACAGGGGTGCTTAAGTCCATTCCTGGAGAGCTACCATCCTGCAACTTTCAGATGTTTCCTTGCTCCAACACACCTGAATCAAATGAGTGGCTCGTTACCAGACCTGTTTAGAGCTGATTCTGGTCTGATGGAGTAAGGATGCTTCTAAAAGTTGCAGGATGGTAGCTCTCGAGGATTGGACTTGAGCACTCCTGCTCCAGCACGTACTCTGCAGTGTGTACAGAAGTGTACACCTAACACCATTACCTAGAGCAGGCTTCTGCAGATTTATGTTCTGCAGAAGCCTGCTAATGAGCCATTCAATAGATTCATGTGTGCTGCAACAGGAAAGCATCTAAAGATGCAGGATACCGGTACATGAGGACTTACTTTGAACACATCTTACCTGGAGGCTGCATTGGTGTACTTGCAAATCCATACATTAGATCCTGGCAAGAAGTGTAATTAGGATCTTCAATCAAGGCTATATTACACTGGGATCCTTCTGACTATGGGTTGTAAACTAAAAAGTACTTTTTGTGCCAGAAATTGCAGATTTCTATTTGAAAAATCATGGACCATTTTCCTCTCACATCATAACAGAGGTAACATTGTGGATTTACTTGAGTCAAACTAGTTATAACATGGAATTCAGCAGTAGGTGTTGCAGATATCTCCCACCATGACTCAAATCATTAACAGAAACAGCACACCCATAACACTGTGAAGAAGATCTTTTGTTTATGGTGTTTGAAAATAAAAGAGACAGCTGACAATATTCGAAAATGTTTTTTTTTTTATGCAACTAAAGAGCAAAAGCTGACGACATCGACCTAAATAGAAGCCACAACTTCACCTCCCACACACCATGAGCTGGAACAATGCTTCATTCTAAAGGTTTGCACAACCACATTTCTTTTCCTTCAAAGCGCAGTTGAGCCACTGATGATATATAGAAATGTCTGTGTAGATGTTGGGTGCATTTGGGTAGGTGCAGTTGGAGTTTCTGTTGAATGACACAATACCAACAGCTTCCCCGTCACACACCAGAGGGCCACCGGAATCACCCTGTGAAGATGAGGCATTTTTGTACAGTTGTTTGATATCTGTCACTATGGAGGAATTTTTCTGCCATAATCCAAGAGCAAACATTTTCAGTCTGAAAGCAGGATTTCATGTCTTTTGTTCTCAAAATTTTAATAATTTTAGTTATATTTTTATTTTGAAAGCAGGACTTTATATCTTTCTTCTCAAAACTTGTAATGATTGAACTCAAAACTTCTCCTTGCGCTCAGACTTAGTCTCTGCTCGCTTTTGGAAATGCCTTTTGGCACAGTCGCCTTGCAACCTCTCAGCCAACAGAATGAAAGTGTTGTGCTGGGTGCATTTGTTTTCTTGTAGCGGGTTTGCCTGTGTAGCTATACTATTGATTGTAGCAACCTGTACAGGCGACTGTGCCGAAATGCATTTCCAATTAGTGAGCAGAGAGTCCGAGCAGAGAAGAAGTTTTGAGTACAAGTGTTACAAGTTTTGAGAAGAAAGACATGGAGTCCTGCTTTCAAAATGCAAATGTAAGCAAAAGTATTAAAGGTTCTGAGAACAAAAGACATGACACTCTGCTTTCAGACTGAAAATATGTGCTCTTGTATTATGGCAGAAAAATTCCACCAAGCCAACAAAAAGTTTTTCAAGAGAAGATTTGCTCCAAGCAGAAACTAAGTCTGAGCTCAAGGAGAAGTTTTGAGTACAATCATGATATGAAGTCCTGCTTTCAAACTGAAAATGTGTGCTCTGTGATTGTGGCAGAAAAATTCCTCCATATGTCACCTTATGTTTAGACTACTCATATACAAAAAATACAAAAGATGTACCTGACAGAATCCTTTTGTGGTTTCATATCCACCAGCACAGATCACATTGGGTGGAAGAGTATTATCCCATTCCCTCTGACAGACTTGTGAATTTATGATCGACACCTTTGCGACTCTAAGATCATTGCTGTAGTTGTTATTTTCTGTTTTACCCCATCCGGCGACCATGCAGATCTGATTTTCTTTTAAGATTTTGTCAGAATTTGGAACTGGAATGGTCTTTACTGCATTGTTCATGGAGACTTTCTCAGAGAGCTGAAAATGCAAAAATAGAAAAAAAATACAAATTTCATGTTTTTTCCTCATCTGTAACTCCATATTGATAAATAGCATGTACTTGTATAATGCTTAAACTAATCTAGAGAACAAAATTATTCTCTCTACATTCAGAGCTTCATAGTTTTCTTCAACACACCTGTATAGCTGATGAACTGAGAGTGAATTTTCACAATTAAAAATTTGCACAACACCTTAATCTTCTATCTGTTCCTAAGAGCAAAAGTTTAAATGGTGAGTGAATTGTGTAAGCAGTTAAACTTCTCTAAACACTACAATGGCTCTCTTCTTCATTTGTCCTTCTCCAGAATATTTACACATGCTAAATATTCATAAGGACATTTAGTATGTCTATAACTATTAGTTAGAAATGTTAAAATTAGTTATAATGGTGTAATTATATTATTATTTTTTGCTTACCATTATTTATAAAGGTGACATCACTGGAATATTTTGTGTGGGTTGATATAAAAGTCAATATTGTATTTGGGAAAAACTATAAAAAATATTAATATTTGCATCATTACAGCTGTTACTTGCTTCTACAACTGCTAGTGATAATAAGTATGTTGCTCATTATATTTATGGTGCAGTACAACTGATTTACACTGAATAATAATATGTTCGTACATATGCAATATGTAAGAAAAACACTTTTAACACACGTGTGACAATATTAATAATTGATGTGTATCTACACAGTAATCATACTAAAACTTGTGTTATGGACCTTTCATAAACACATACTTACTTTAAGCAGCATGATGTCATTGCCAAGTCCAACTTTCCGGTAAGTTGGGAATACGCAGCTGTACTGAATTTTAATTTTTTTTATGTTTGAACTTTTGATATTCAGGTTTCCCACGACAACAAAATTGGGTTTACTGAAAGTATTAACAGCAAGGAGGTTATTACATACATTTGCAACAAATGAACTCTACTATTTGTCGGATGCAACAATAGAACAAGGAATCAGACTCACGGAATATTGCAGTGTGCAGCAGTGACCACAAAATCCTCACTGATCAGAAATCCTCCACATGCATGACGTCCATTGCTTTGCACTGAGACCATGTACTGCATTGAGTTTACAGCAGCTTTATCCCCATTTATGATGTGACTTGCATAAACTAAAGAGGTAGGTAAAGGACAAAACCAATTCAGAGGCCTGCTTAGTTATTTATGAATAAAAATATGTGGATTGATTACCTGTTGGACAGAGCAATGTCAGCACAAGGAGATGCTGGAATTCCTTCAGTCTGAACATGATGCCAGCAAATCAAGCTTGTTCTAGCTGTGCCTTAGTTTGTGAAGCTGACCTTTTTATATCGCAGTTTCCTTCCCTTGCACATGCTATTATCTATGAAAATCTATATTAGCTTCACATCCTACCACTTCCCCCTTAAATGCACAATTTAGCTTGAGAACTAGAATTATCGTTTACAATCTTCAAATACTCAGAAGTCATTGTACTACGAACATGAGAAACGTTTCTTACCAGCCATCTTCATATCTTTAAACATCGTCCTGCTTTCATGTAATTTCCTGCCCCCTTTAGGTTGTATTTTCATTTTTCTTGTTCACATGTTTTCAAATGCTACTAAGTTAAAGTGATGTTATTTGAAAATCTATAGTTTTTCATTGAAATGCAACACAATTTTCATCAGATACAGTTTGTTCACGCAGTTGTACACATTACTGGTTGTGGGTGGTACCGTAGCTATATTTAGTCACTTACAATAATTGAGTAACTTTCTGAAAACAATGTACTAACAAAAGTAGTTTTACTGTACAACATTTGTACAACTTGAAAACGATTACTTATGAAGAAAAGTCATTCTTACTTGACTACAATTTCTGGCTACTCCACCAGAAATTATAGTCTACTTTTTAACCAAAAATTGCAGCAGACAGAAGCATTTAATTGTTTCTAGAGATAATATTGAATATTGAATAATTTCTTCTCAGGCTTCTGTGCCATTTTGAGGTGATGTAAACAGAAAACAGTAAATATTGTCACTGGAACTACTTTGCACATTTCCAATGTGCATACATTACCTACTATAAAGATTTTGGTTTAAAAGATTTTTAATTTTTTTATATAGGAAAGCATTTCTTTGTGCTGACTTCAGAAAAGGTATCTTGTTGTTTATAAAAATAATTTGACATCTTTCACTGAAAATATAACTTTTTTTTTCTTTCACTCAGTGTATCAATATAGCCTGGTTCCCACGTGAACACAAGTTTTAACTTCATATTTGACCTCCTGCTCTGAATTGCTCATCCTTCACACATCCATACAACCTTGCTTTTATCCAGAACTTTATCAAGCTTAAATAAGAAACTGCAGCTACTTGCTGGTTATTCACATGGAAAAATATATTGGGAAGTCAAGTCATAATATAATTTAAATTTAGCAACGTGAAATTGTTGTCCTGTCACACCTTCCTCAGTCTGTTCATCTACCGTATCTTATTGTGCTCAGGTTCCTGTTCGCTCTCACCATCTTACTTTTAAACCTTTTGGAAGATTTTGATTGTATTTTTTGGAGGGCAAACAATGAAAAAGATATGAGGTTCTGTAACTGAGTGACTTATATATATCCACCAGCACTGGTTGCACTGGGAGAATTATCATAACTACACATTCATCTGTTCAGCATTGGAAGAATGACATGAGAAATGGACATTATATACAGAAGATTATGCAACTACCCTGTCAACTGCAACAGATAAGTTACACTGGTAAAAATACGATTTTATTTTGCAATGATCTTGTGTTTTCTATGTCTCTAAATCATTGAAAGGTCAAAGACTGCACAACAGAAATACTTCATACTTAACTGATAATGATAATATTTTGTTAAAGGTAGTCAAGGGTGGGAAGACCATGTCATGAACTCATGATTCATTACTGATCATAAAACATAACCACATCGCTCATTGTTTTTAAAGCATAACGCCATACATAATGTCCTCTCAGGAGTGCGGTTAATTGTATTTCTCTTACTTACACGGTAAAGTTGTCCTGCGTGTGCTTTTTTTTTTTTGGTGTAAGATAATGTAAGTGTAAATATGTTGATTCACTTGTCCCTGTATATGTGTGTATTTACAGCTGGTTTACCATGAATTGCAGCGTAATGGAGCTGTAGTTTTAAAGTTTAAACAAATATTGTTTTATTTATCAGGCAATTTTAACCATTTAATTTTCCTTGCCGAGGTAAAGTAATTATTCATTGCAACTTGCAATGTCGAAGTGATGACATTAGACATTCGTACATGTCTGTTTTATTTGAAAAATAGATTAAATGTGTTGGGGATTTTTTTTTAACCAGGAAAATATTTTTATTTTGTCTGCAGTTATTTGCAGTCTCACTCCCATGGACTTAAAAATATTCAAAAAGCAAATACTAGGACAAGAGTTTATTTAACATCTTGAGATTAGAGCAGCACATTGGCGAAACTGACACAATTTCTACTTCAATGTACAGTGACAGTGAAAAAAAAAGAATTATATACATTTCTTTTCATTCAAAACTTTGTTGATCCAATGAAGATATTTAGAAATATCCGTGTAGACGTTGGGTATATCCGGGTAGCGACAGTTGAAACCTCTGTTAAATGACACAACACCAACAGCTCTCCCATTGCACACCAGAGGGCCACCAGAATCACCCTGCAAAGATGAAAAATTTAACATTTGACATTTATCACATGATGTTTAGACTACTATTTCTGATCACAATACAAAAAGCAGACCTGACAAAATCCTTTATTTATACCAAATCCACCAGCACAGATCACATTGAGGGGAAGGTTATTGCCCCATTGCTCCTGGCAGGTTTGTTGGTTTATGATTGACACGTTCACCATTCTCAGTTCATTACTATGATCGCTGTATTCAGTTTTACCCCATCCAGCCACAGAGCATTCTTGATTATCTCTTAAGGGTATTTCAGACAAAGGAAGGGGAATTGTTTTCACGTCATTTTTTAGAAGAACTTTCTCAGACAGCTGAAAAGAAACAAAAAGAATATTAAGACTTTTTAACATGTTTTTTTTGTAGTAAGCGAAAAGGCAAATACAGATATATTTGTGTACAATAAGTGTGCTTCACTAAGCATACTTACTCGAAGAAGCATGATGTCTTTGCCATGTTCTAGGTTCTCATAATCACGGGGTTTACATGTGGAATTAACTCCCACTTTCTTTATCTTTGAACTCTTGAGGCTGTGGTCTCCCAGAAGAACGTATTTCAGTTCACTGAAATGTTTGTAATAAAAAGTTGATTTTAAAACTAGTTTTAGCAACAGTCAAGCAGAAAATCCAAAGAGAAGAAAAAAGAAAACTCACTTTCCACCACAGTGTGCTGCAGTGACCACATATTCTTCATTGATCAGAAATCCTCCACATACGTGACCTACATTGGTTTGCACTGAGACCATGTACTGCATCGAGTCCTCTTGGACTTTTTTCCCATGTATAATCTTATTCCCATGGACTATGAAAATATTCAAAAGGCAAATATGAGAAAGAGGCTTTATTCAACATCTTAAGATTAGAAGTCAAACTGAAATATCTTACCAGTTTGCCTGGGACATGACAGAATGTTAAGCAGCAGGAAGTAGCCCAGACTCTTCATGATGTCAGCCAATAAAGCTTTAGGTTTTTGGAAAGTGAGGTTGCTGCTTTTATGCAAAGGTTTGTGCCTAATGTTTGCATATCAGAGGCAATCTTTACACCACATCCCATTTCAGAATACGTTAAGTTTGTAAGTGTGTAGTACTTTGTGATCTTTGAACTTTTTTCAGTCTGATGTAAATCAGTGAAAAGTCTTGAGGATTTCTCACATTTAGTCACATTGATTAGCCTCTTGTCCAGTTTTTAATGGTTTGTTCTACTTAGTTTTGATGTTATTTATTTGGACTTTTAGATGATTATTTATAAATCCAAAACATTTTTGCTCCACAGACTTTCTCTCTTTACACTGTTGGAATTATTAACGTAATATGCTAGTTTTAATGTTACCTTTAACTAATGTTACCTTTAACTCCAATTACATGTTTAAAATATTAGACAAAATTAACATTGTTTCAAATAGGCTCAAATGTAGGTTAAAATTGTACTCATGCTCTAATTAATATAATTTAATTTGTAGAATATTTTTCTTAGCTATGAACAGCATGTTTTAATTATTAGTAGTTTGATTTGTAGTTTTATATTAAAAGCCCTAGTAGTGTCTAACTCAGGCTAAACTATAACATCAGTTAGTCAAACATATAATCAAAACTAGTAGAACATTAATTAGAAAATGTCAGGAATGAAGGTGTTTTTATTGAAAATGCTCAGACTTTAAGAGTGTGTTAATTCTTAAAATTTGCGCTTTGATCTAAGAGGATGGAGAAGTTCTGAATTACTTGACTGTACCAGGCTGGGGTTGTTACTTTTAAAGTTATTGCACAGAGCTTAGTTTGGATATCTTGCTCGGCGAGGTAATGAAACATTAAGATAACTTTTCAGTGAACTCTGGTCAAAACAAGAATCTTTTGCTCAACTGGAGAACTGGGAGAAAGTCCAGGTCTCAAATTGACATGAGAAGATTCTCTCTGAATATAACCTTTGGTCTTTCTTGTCTAAAGAGAAGAACGCCTTAGTTCTGAAATTGAACAGGGCTCAGAAGGTAATAAAATTACTTCGGACCTCTCATCTTAGTAATTTGAAACTTCTTGCAGCTATACAAGAAAAAACACACCTCGATTGAATATATCAAGAACGCCCCTTCGGATAGTAGTCTCCACCCAGAGCGGCAAGTTAGATCCGCTAGAGGCACTCCTTTAATTTACATATGGTACAGAGGAGCCCATCCCTTCCTGATCAAAGGAGGGCACCCAGAAATGGGAGAGCAGAACAATGGGGGTTCTCCAGAGGCACAGCCTCTGCGATGTTTGTTGTTTCTGTAACCGTGTGTATTTGTCTCTGTCTCAGGTAATATGGTTTTCTGGTTTGTGATTTTCTAGGATGTGATGTGTGAGTCTTATGCATTTGATCGTGTTGAATAAATTCCGAATGATTGTTGAACAGCGATGGCTGGTTTTGTGTTGTCTTTTTGTGTGGTTTCACTTCTGCCCAGGTGGGATCCTGTGGCTCTGGGACATGAGAGAATCGCAACGAGCAGGAGGTCTTTTCTATAATTTTTCTCTCTACAACACCTTGTCTGAACTAGCTTGACCAACTTTCTTTTTTCCTGCTTCTTCACTATTGGACCTGCTTTTTGCAAGAATGTCCTGATCACAATGTTTTTTTTTTAAATACCAATCCATGTCATTTGAGAATAGACATCAGCTGATGCTGAGTTACAGTCCAGTAATACTTTTAAATGAATAAACTCAGAATTCAGAATCTTTTGTATGCTGTGAAAGAACGTCACATTTCATTAGTGTTTTAACTCACCTCTTATTAATGATGATCTTGACTTGATGAACATAAGCGGTCTTGATCACCACAAGACGTCTGGAGTGAAGGTCATCTGCAAGACTTTTGTAATACGTTTTAGTAAATCTCTGCTGTTTTGTTAATTAAAGGCATTTTAATGGCCACTGCTAAAATTTAAAGTTTACCAAAACTTTATTTGAGCATTTTCTGTTAACTTAAGCAATTGAAATTCAGGGTGCTAATTGTTAGCTTCTCGGTATTTCAAGCACTGATTTTCATGCCTTCCAGTAGCTAACAAAGCTTAGCTAAAAGCTGTTTTCCTGTTTGATGAGCAATGGTGCAGTGCTAGATTTTCTTTATATTTATTTACCCTGTCAAAAAGCATCTTGCAAGACTTTACAAAAGGATCAGTCTGGATGATGCCACAAAGGATGACATCTTAGTTCTGCAGCCACAGCTTGAACACTGGTATCAGTTCATCTTTGCATGCAGACTGCAAAGCAACATCTGACAGGAAGCACCAATTGATTTGTTCAAATATGTTTAGCACAGCTATCTGATCTTTTGTTGTGATGCACTGACAAAAAAGAACTAAGCAAATTAAAAAAGCTAACAGCTAACAGTATTGCTGTTGATTTGTTAACTGATAAATTCATAATTTATTTGTATGTCATGCTTTCATACTCAATACATAAAAGGTTAAACACAACAGTTTTTTATGAAGGAAAAAAACTGTTTTTAAGATTACAAGATTACACCTACTCTGAATCTGAATCTACCATTAACAATAAAGACGTCTTTACTTAATATTCAAATTAAGTCTGCTTATTTCTTATTTCCTTGATGATTCTACTTTTATGCCTACCTTAATTTGTGGACTAATTTATTGTGGCATAGCACTTCAGTCTCCATTTGAGAATATGCCCAAAAAATAATATTGTGGATATTACATAAAAATGTATTTGCTTAGATTTTTAATTCCCGCATAGAATTGTTTGGTTGTTACCAACATCTTATGGGAATTTCAGGTCCAGGCTGATTAGAAGTATAGATACTTAGAAAAGTGTATTTAATATGCATTTTCCTTGATACAAGAACATCACTGTATGCTCAAACTGTATCGCCAAATGCATAAACCACATAGACCAAGCTTTCAACATCTTAATTCCAGAAAAAAAAAAAAGAAGAAAGAAATATCACTGGTAGAACATTCTGAGGTCTGGTTTTAGTCTTTCATGAAAAGATTACCAAAAGTTGATCAAATCACCCATATGGTAATCTCTTGGTTAACCAAACGTTCAAAACAACTTTCTTTTTTTTTCAACTAAGTTATATGGGTTCATGCAAATCTAACCACAGTATGTATAGGTGCACCAAAAAATATACCTGTAAAACATAGAATTGTGGAAGTGTAAATGGTTATTTTCCTGTTCACTGAACCAAAACAACCAGCTTCAAGTTATAAAACTTTTACATTTTCTATGATGCAACTTGCTTCAGACAGAATGTAATTTTGTTGTTGTTCTTGCATTTGGGACCTAGATTTCGAGGGCCTTCTCAAGACCAACCTGAGAATAAAACAAAATTATAACAACTGGAAAAGAATCATTCTTATCAATTATAAATCTAATTCCCTATGTTTTTTAGTAGCAACCACCAATATGAAACACAGCACAGCTTTTAAAATAGCACAGCTTTTAAGTTTCTTTTTACCTTCTATTAAAGGAAAAAAGAAACAGTATTATAAAACATGTATTCATGCTGTAAAGCTTTTAACAGTGCTTTTACTTGAGAATCTTTTTAAAGTAAAATACCTGCCAATACATGGCATCTGTTTAGATGTTAAGGACATTTGAATAGTCACAGTTTTTGTCCACGTTGCAAGTCACAACTTGGATTTCCACTTTTTTAAAGATCCACCTGAATCAGAAGAAAACAAAATTCATCAAGTTCATATGTCAATTTAAACTTTACAAAAGTTGTTTCTTTGTGTACAAATACAGATACGTCTGTAGCTTTAAATAGCTCACAAAATCTGAACAAAAAGATGACTCTGCTATGCCTTTCAGTTTTATCTGACCCCTTGCTAGCTGGAGTCGGCCGCACTCTCTTGTTTAGTTGCACTTTCAAGAAAAACACAACGAAGACTTTAATAAATAAAACAAGCTAACATTGAGAAGTGTAATGCCACTGACAGATTTGACTGTTTCTTGTTGTGCATCAACAACAACATTCTAAGGATTAGAGTGTTGTTGATGAAGATGTCATTTAATTTGAACTAGATGTACATTATAAAACATTTATGTTCTGTAATTCCACAAAACTCACTGTTTATTACAGTGTGCAGCCATGACCACACAAGCAACTATATTACCTTGAGTTGTTATAAAATATTGAATATATCGAACATAACTTAAAAGAAATTGGAGTTCACAATTTAATACCTTGAAATTGCTAATGATCTCAGACCCTCTGCTGGAGCTGCAAAAAACAAGATGTCTATAATATCATTGTTTTGTCAGAAAAAGACAGAAATGTGAGAAGATGAAGACGTATTAAGTCCTGCAGCATTATCATCAATTTATTACTATACTGATGCATTATCAGAGGGTTGAATAGTCATATAAATTATGAACATGCGTCATTGCAGCCCCTCTCTGTCTGTGATCACTGTGTACTTATGGTCTGAGTAAATGTGGTATAGGGTTTCTGTTGAATGCTTAAATGGTTAAAAACACATACAACAGGAAAATTTGACTCATTACTAGCTATGTTCCTTTGCCCCTTTTTTTTTTTTTTTTTACCATTGCAGTTTACTTCCTCTCCAAAAGTAGTGAATAGTCCTTCATGTTCAGCTTTTGTTTTCTTTTTCTTTTATTTTTTTGCTGTGATGTTGCATCAAAGCCAAACAAAACCATTGTACTTCATTGCCTTAACTTGGTATTTTTGAAGAAAATTCATCACTTATATTGTTATTTGAGTAAAGTTAATGTTAGTGCTAAAGATAACACTAACAAGCTTTAACACTAAATAAGCTAAAACTTTAGCACTTGCTAAAGTTTTTTTTTTATCTTCTATTCCCTATTGGTGTTTGCAATGACATCACAAAACGTACAGATTGGTCATCTGGAAAGAAACAAGCACAATCATCCATCCCCCCATTTTCTAACACCCTTGTCGGGGGGGGGGTGGGTGCTGGTGCTTATCTCCAGTGAACGTTTCAGGCGAGAGGCGGGGTTCAGGTAGTCAGTCTGTCACAAGCACAGGGCACAAGCACAACCATGTAGTAATATCCAAAAAAACATGTATTAAAAATAGTAATTGAGAGAACAATGGGTGGTTTTCAAAGAAAATGTCATATTTGATCAATGTACTTCACCCATAAAAATCTATACTAAACATTTGATACACTCAGAACTGCCTTTTGTTCTTAATGAACAAACGGCTTACTCACCTGTTGAGTAACAAATGTGTCGGTGGCCTGCACAATGGAAAACATGGCTTTTAGTACAGGCAAAATAAGAATTCATTTTTATGGCCTTATTTTAATTTGAAAATCTGCAACTTGTCATTAAACTACATCAGAGTAAACATGTACTTAATGCACCTAAAATGAAAAATGAATTCCTGCTGACTATGTTTTATTTTTTGGCAATTTAACTTTATAGACTAATACAACATAGTAGTTGTGCAAAGAATGATAATATAATGATGAACATCACAGCCAACCCTGGAAATCTTTTGCATTAGATTGAACAAAGTGTTTTCAGTCAGAGGCCTATGCTTCACCGCTGCTGCACTGACCACTGTAGTAGATACTTTCTATCCACAATCATCCTCTAAGTACAACAACTTCTTGAAAAATTGCAATAACCTCTACTTCCCCATTGGGATTAAGCAATCATTTCTGAACCCCATACATTTTTATAACCACCAGACTGTCTTCACTTTGATAACTCCTGTTTACTAAAGCCAATTGGTAAATGATAACTTTTTTCAACTATTATCTTTGTCTCTAATTGCCATAGTTGGTCATAGCTCAGAAATGTCATTTTCTCTTAAAACAAACAAACTAACTTTGTGGCATTTCTGGTTACCTCTCTATTTTTTAAGTTTTCCAGAACAATGGAGAGGTCATTGGCTGACGTACTATTGCAACACGCTATAGCTGCCACCTAAACTCTGAAGTACCATTATGACTCATTCTGTCTTTTCTCTGAAAACAGATAAGGATCTCAGCAATGACCTACTTTCAGATAACAGACCAAATCTGTTTAAACCCTGGCAACCTCTGGAATGAGACAAATCAAATTGTATTTGCAGTCATGGGGCGGAGGTAGTGGTAGGATGGTTATGTAATTCCTCCAACGTGTAACTGTGTCCTTGTGAAATGAAATCTGTAAAACCAGCAGCATCTTAAAGGGATGGATTTTTTTTTTTTGAAGACAGATTCTGTTTAGTTATTACTACTTGTAGTTCCAACATGTTATTGAAATCTGTCATCTTCCTATGAGGAAAACTTAAGAAATCCTCAATCGACTTGTACTAAAAATCTTCAGATTACAGAATCCAGTATTGCATTAAACATTATTAGCCTTCCACGTGTTCAAAAAAGACTTCTCTAAGATTTGTTACTGTTTTATAGCCAACCAGGATTTATGTTATTCTGGTAAAGTGGCACTTGCAGAGCCTGCTGTCTGTATCAATCGGCCTGTGTCAGTCTGGCTGTAACAGTTGACCTGTATTGGTCGGCTTTTATCAGTCAGCCTGTATCAGTCAGCCTGTATCAGTCAGCCTGTATCAGTCAGCCTGTATCAGTCTGGCTGAATCAGTCAGCCTGTATCAGTCAGCCTGTATCAGTCAGCCTGTATCAGTCTGGCTGAATCAGTCAGGAAACAGGAAACCAAGAGCATTCCGAGTTCCATCTGTGTTTTGCTCAAAATGTATCTGAAACATGGAGCAACTCCTTGTTCTCATCAAATCAATGTATTCCACTTTCGGATTTAAGATGTTTTATTATTTTCTGCATTTTAATCTTATTTGCTGTTATTTTTGGTCTGGCTGTATCAGTCTGGCTGTATCAGTCTGGCTGTATCAGTTTGGCTGTATCAGTTGACCTGTATCAGTCTGGCTGTATCAGTTGACCTGTATCAGTCTGGCTGTATCAGTTGACCTGTATCAGTAGGCCTGTATCTGTCTTTCGAAAGAAGCACAAGATTAAATATCTGCGATGACTACAAAAATAGAAGTTGCAAAAGTTTACTCCATCCTTGGCAGACTTAGACTGAGCTGGCAGCCTCAATAAGCATAACTTCATTTTAGTAACGCAGACAATCATTTAAGAAAACAAACTTAGGAACACCCCGTTGTGAAAGTGTAGATGAATGACAGCCACTGATGAAGCGCTATATATTACATATGTTCATGTTTTGAGGTTTACTTTTTTAATTTGTTGAAATCCGCTCATCAAAGGTGGCACACAGACTTCAAACATGTGACAGATGGGGACTGAATAAGGCCTCTCTGTGAAGTTTTGTGTTCTGTAAGCAATCTCTAACCGTTTCTGTTTGTGCTTTTTCTTGCATGTGTTTTAGCAACTTTAGTACAAGAAAACACGCACATTTGCATACAACATCCTTGCAGGAGGACTTAATGGGTTTCTATTGTAATTTTTCATCATAATTTCCTTTTATCCTTATTTTTTCCATTTTTCAAAATTCAACATTTTTATGTGTGATTGTATGTGCACATAAAAATAAAAAAGTAAAAATGTTACAGTGAGCCCCACTGAGACAATAGGCTAAGCATTAAAATAGCTAGAAGACCAATCTTTGCTCAAGCTATGTGACACAAAGAAAAAATAAGAAAGAAAACACACTCAGACCACAGTTTCCACATGCAGTTCTCACGAAGGTTGTTCTTCGTGAGAACTGCAAATCCTTGTGACATTCATACTTTGATTGTATTTTTTTAATCAGAGGATTAAATTTGATCTGTCAAATTTAAGTGAGTAGACATCTTAGTCTATTAACAGTTTACTATTTTTTCAGTCAAATTTAAAGCATTTACAAAAGATTTATTCCATTTCGAAGGTCTACATAAAATTTTCCATATTTGCTTTACTAGAAATGAACCAACTCACAAGTTTTAAAACAAGTTTTATTGCCTTTCATCTTGTGATTAAAAATCAAACACAGACAGACACAGAGACAGTACAAGAAATATGTGCACGATGTGTTCCACTTAACATTGCTTTTGCTTGCGAATCTTTTTTATCCAGGACACGTATTTTGATACATCTGTATAGACGTTAGGGACATTTGGGTCACACTCCCTGTTGAAAGACACAATGCCTGCGGCTGTCGCTCCACACACTAGAGGTCCTCCTGAATCACCCTGTGAAGAAAGCGGAGCTTGATAAGTTTTTCTGTTATGCAATACTTGGCAGCAATACTTTTAGAGACATATGCACCTTGCAGAATCCTGCTTTTGCGTTATGTCCACCTGCACAAATCACATTGTTTGGAAGATCGAGCCTCAAAGATTTCCATTTAGTTTTACATTCCTTCAGATTTGTTAAGGTCACTTCAGCCATTTCCAGCACATTGGAGGCTTTACCACTAGCTCTTGTGAAGCCCCAGCCAACAATGCGACACTTAGCTTTATCTTTCACTTTCATCTCACCCTTCGGTATTTGGATCGGCTGCACTTTGTTGTTGAGTTGCACTTTCCTTGACAGCTTTTAGTGCAAGAAAAACACAATGAGAGATTTAAAACTTAAAGGTTTCAGAATATTCACTAAAATTTAAAAGTCAGAAAGGAACTTGCTTTGAGAAGCATAATGTCATTGCCAGATGCAACACTGCTGAAATCTGGGTGCTTGCACCGGGTTACATTATATCTCATTGTGCCATCATCAACTTTCTTGAGGTTGTGAGTTCCAAGTACAACACTTGTAGGGTTACTAAATGAAAAAAAGAAAGATTTAGTCTTTATTATTGAATAAAAGGTAGCATTTACAAAATGTCAAAATCTTGAAAGCCTTGTGAAACTCACAGTTTATCACAGTGTGCAGCCGTAACCACAAAATCTTCACTGATGAGAAATCCCCCACACATATGCTGACCCCCGCTGTTCTGAACCGAAGCCATATAAAGCATCAAACGATCAGGTACTTTTTTGCCATTAATAATCTCAGTGCCATGAGCTGTAAAAGCAAGAATACAAATAATCATAGGTTTCTATTTCAACAAAGAACAATAAATAGATTTTAATATATCACCTTTTTGTCGGAGGACTACCAGAACAAGGAAGAGCATTAAGACCCACCACGTCGCCATCATTTTTATCATCACCCTCGTATATTGTCGTCTGAAAATTGAGGTAATCTCTTATATACAGCCTGTGGTTTTTATTGAACATGTCGATGAAGCCCCCCCCCTGTCTTATGTGCGATCACTGTGCACCTGTGGTCAGTAAACCAATGGGAGCTCATTGGGCTTAAGTTACAGCAAACAGAACGTATGCGGTTCTTGCTGGAAAACTTGAAGCACATTTGCTCTGTGCAGTTAGACGGTGAGCTCAGCTCAGCATAATTTTTTAAAAGAGGATGACAAACTGAAACCACTCTCTGAGGTTTTAGGTCTAAAGGTCTCTCTTCACCGTTGCCCTCTGAGTACCTTGACGCAGTAGGTTTCACAGTCTCAACCTACGCGTCTCCTTAAGTAAGAACAGTGGAGCAAATAGTGAATCTATGAAACGCCTCTGTGATTTTATAAAGTTGCATTTCACAAAATCCATTACACTATTTCTGTCTTAGCACAAATGGCATCATAAATAAGCCATTTTTAAAAAATCTCCTATTCACTGAGCCTCCTCAAAGCTGTCATCTGAAGTACCATTATGACTCATCAAGTCTCTTCTCTGAAACACAGATATGACTCTCAGTTAGTGATAGACATTTTGAAAAGGTAACTAATCTAATAGGGTCAGTTTAAATCATAGAAACTTCTAAAATTACACGAAACAAACATATGCATGAGAAGCACTTATGCTCAGCATAGCGGTGATGTCTGCATGTCACCAGGGTTCATCAGGCCTGGGTGAGAGCAAAGGTGCAGGATTATGATTAGGTTATGTATTGGCACAAAGAAGGAAAGGTACAGCCACATTTTGAGATTTTCATAGTTTTTCCTCATTTCTCCCAGCAAAAGTATGTTTTAGCAGAAATAGCAGCCTGTCACAAAACCCAAAGGTCTACTCAATTCAGACTTGCACCAAACTGAAAAGAGCTCTGTCTGGATTGTCAGTAGCACGTATCATGAGTAATCTAATCATAAACAGAGAATCATCATACCTCTCTCAGGCATGGATTCAAACAGAAAGCATGGTATTAAGATGTGAATTACTAAACTTGCTGAGTCAAGATGTGCAACAACCTTAGAAGTAATCATTTTCAGAAAGGGATTTATTTCTGATTCGTCTGGGTCATATCAAATGATATTTTTGAAGATTTCGTTAAAGCATTCTAATGAGATCAGTTCTGACATCACCTTTACAATGAGAATCAAACACAACTCCTATTAACCCTGTAATTTTAGTTACAGGATGCATTTTCATACAGTCTGAGTGTAGCTTAATACTCTTTTACTCTTGGCATCAATCCACATTAAAAACCACTTTTTAATGTGGATTGATGCCAACAAGACACACATAAATGTCTCAGTAACACCAAGGTGCTTTGCATTTTTACTCCACACTAAATATTATGTGACGTGCAAACTTTTAATAAACATTTCAATTAACATTACTAACTTGCTGGACTTGTTTTTTTTTCTTGCTACCATGTATGCATTTCCTTGCAATGAAAGATTATCTTGTCAGTGTCATCAAATTATTTGTCATCACAAAGCACTGTGTTCTTTGAAACAAATCTACTGACAAAACTCAAAACCACAACCTATAATCTCTGGTGGCTCAGTTTCCTACTTCTGATTTGTGCTCACGTTTATGAAATGAAGTCAGCAGTCTAACTCAGCATCAGTACCTCATCTTTGATGTTTTTCATCTTCAAAAATAAAACACATGCTCCGGTAAAGCTTCATTAAACCACGGTATTTGGTTAGTTGTTGTTTTGAAGATTTCTAATTTCCTCCATGAATGAGAATTATCTTCAGTAAAAAATTATAATATGCGGGAGCCACCTCAAGCAGAGACAGGTGGGAACTCATTGTTAGAAAAGAGTCCATAGTGTGACGGACTTTGTGTTAATTTTATGAATTGGTATTCTACTTTTGAAGACTCATGTCTTTTATTTCCCTGCTTTGCTTAGGCAATCAGTCTTGCTCCATTTGTACACCGCGTTTGCCTTTCTTCCTGTTTCTTCTTGTCTCTTACTCTGTTTCATTGTCAGTGAAAATCACTCTTGTGCTGGGTAATTTTATGTGTCTACTACAGTTTTCTGGTTTGAGACTTCTGTTCAGTCATTCGTCCAGTGACTTGCTCCTCTTTCAAATTTCTAGTTTTCCACTCATTTCCATTTGGGAAACAACTTTTAAAATGTATTTCAGGTGCGTCTGAGGTGAAAAAGTTAGACACAGATCCTACCACATTTATGAGGTATGTGTGACATATGAAGAAATGAATTACAGAATACTGGGTAAGACTTTATTTGAAGGGGTGTGCATAGGACTGTCATGACATTATCATAAACATGACATAACACCTGTGATGAACATGAAGGAGTCTTTCTGAATGTTTATGACTGTTGTCATACAGTGTCATTTGGTAAATAATGACACTTTTAATGCAAAGTTGCATTAAAAGTGTCAACTTTGCATTATTTGGTAAATAATGAGACTCCATGTCAACAATCATAAAGACTCCTTCATGTTCATGACAGGTTTCATATTTATGACAGTGTCATGTCAGTCTTATGCACACCCTTTCAAACAAAGTGTTACCGAATATTGTTGAAAAGTTCATTTTAACCAGTTATATAGATTAATTACACAGAGATTGATTGTTTCAAGACTGTATTTCTGCTTATTATTATGATTTTCTGCTTACAGCAAATGAAAAACACAACAGGTAAAATTAGTATATTATTTCAGAGCAATATAACAAACTATTTTAACTTTATTGTGAGCCTAAAAGTGTGGAATACCTATTTAAAGGGTGTTCATTTCAAAGGGTATGGCACTGGTACACAGATTATCTCCAGTGACCTCATCTTTATGGATTTTTCTTTTTACTTCTCAAGCTTCATGAATACATTTTGGTCCACATCGTTAAGTCCTTCAGGTTGTACCTATTCTGGCTCTTGCCTGCTAATGCTATTATGTTCTCAATTCAGTACAAATAGTATAAGTAACCATTCATATTTAAAGTTGAGCTTCAAAATAATTCCATGAATGTTATTTTACCATACGTTACCATACCAAACTTAGAATGGAAAGTTTCTCTTAGGGAAGTGACGGGAAAAGGAAGCAATGTTTTCAAACATTTAGCCTGATCTCCAATGAAATCCCGGGAAGTCAATTACCTTCACTATTCACCTAATAAGCAAATTATAGGAGGACCTATAATTGCACATACATTTAGATTTTTCTGGAAGACTGACAAGAAGAAGTACATTTTAACTTTGCCTCAAACCATGTAGAGGATGCAACAAACATAATGCAAATGTGCAAGAAAGTGCTGCAGTCGGAGAAGATCGAAACTGAACTCTCAGGTCTATTTAAAGCTTTATATGTGACCTCCACTATGAAAGTTAGTGGTCACATTGTTGCCTTTTTGAACGGAAGATGCTCAGAGTTCATGAGAAGAAGATAAGTTCTAGAACACATCTCAAACTCAAGGCCCGTGGGCCAAATCCAGCCTGCCACAGCTTTTTAAGTGGCCCTCTACACTCTAAAGAGACACATAGTAGAACCATCAAGATAACAGTGTGCTTGAATGTTATTTTATCAAGCAAATAAATGTAATTTTTATCTGTTTACTGCCAAATTATATCATGCAGTCCCTCCACTTTCTTGCAGATTATTGTGGAAATTCACACAAAATCAACAAATTGATGCACTTTTTCGCACTAATGCATAATTGTAAGTTTATCGCAGATTTTTGGCCTAAATGGTGAAAAATATGGGATTCAACTGACTTTTTACTCCCACTTGCAGGTGGCGGTATTTATTACTTCTACGAAACAGCTACCTTGGCCTAACATGATGTCAAGTTATAATCCATAATAACTAGTAATAAAAAGTTGCATATCCTGTCATCCATAAGTGCAAATATTTCTAAATTAATACCACAAACACTTAGATTTTTATTTTAAAAAATCCCAGAAATATTCACAAAATCCTGGAGGGACTGAAGAAATGTTCAATATTATTTAATTCTAAAATTTTAGAATTGAATAATATTCTAAATTCTTTAACAGTCTGTTAACTGGTTTTAGCATTAGATTCTGGCACAACCGGCCCTTTGAGAGATTTCTTGATCTTGATTTGGCCCAAAACGAAATTGAGTTTGACACCCCTGTTCTAGAATAAAACCCCAGATTGGGACAGAGGTTCACCCTCCAATAGGATGATGATAAACCTACAGCCAGAGCCACAGTCGAATTATTTAAGTCGAAGCATAATAATGTCATAGAAGGCTCTGATTAACTTCCAGACCTCAGTGAGAGTTTGGATACCTAAAGTTGAGTGAGCTTCATCCTATAATATAATTGGTACAATGACATCTGTGAGCAACAGCACAAATCATATGCCATATCATTATTTCAGAAGCTCATTGGGAATGTAAAAAGTAACTTATAATAAAAAATTCCCACAGCTGTATGCTCAAAAGGTTTTGCATTCCTCGATGTCCTCAGTTACTTCTGTTTTGGTAAGATGTCACAACTTCCATCTAAGAAGAATAAGAAGAAATGATGTTGAAATTACACAAGAACAAAGGGGGAAGTAAAAAGGAATAAACAACTTATTGCAAACTGTTACTCAAAATGAATCTACTGACATCCTTTCCAGGCTTTTGCCAAATCAGTGATCATGGCCTTCAACAATTTTGTAGTCTCTTTGTGTTGGAGCTGAACAGACTGTCAAGCGAGGACTTCCTTTTATGTCTCAAGCACTTACTGTCAGCGTCTACTTCTGCTTTTAGTAGACCCAGTCAAATATTTGACTGGGTTTATTTGTCATAATCTATGTGGTGGTATGTTAAAAAAATAATATCCACAAACCTGTATGTATTTTCCAAATGCTTATAATTAGAGATGCATTGCATACATGCAGAGTTATGCACAGCATGAACTTTTTCTTTGAAGTTTTATGGTTTTAATCCAAAGTCGTGCAAGTAAATAAAATGTTTTTAAAACCACTTGACTGTTCAGTACATTCAGTACCTGATAAGTAAGAAGCTGAAAGTGGAGATATTGATAAGATGTTTGCTTATCTTTGAGTAGAACCAAGATGTGCGGTTGAGATTATTTATTGCTTTGCACATTTCTTCATTTTGTGGGTTTCTTATTCATCTACATTTCCCCACTTCCTGTGTTGCAGTTCTGGTGCACACTCTTGCTCACCTGATACTGATAATCGGAGAAAAAAATCAAACTCCTCCCTCCCCGTTGAGCAGCATGTGCAACGGACATGCTGGTCTATGGACTAATGGCGGAGGAACAACTTACCAGTAGGTAAACTGTTTATCTGCCGTCATTGGTGGTCATCCTACATAGCCTGAGCATTCATGACAGGGTCTGCTGGGGAGAGCCTGTATACACAAGCATGATTGACAACATGCTAAAATCTTCCACCTGGTTGTTTCTGATCGGACTGTCTATATCTACAGTTAGCACTGGGCGAACTGGGAGGAAGTAGGAGTTCAGTTTTTTCACTGCGTATACTGTCTATACTGTCACGACAAAGTTTCAGCTTTAAACAAATATGTAAAAATACACATATGTATGTTTTTATAGAAGTTATAAAATTTACATACTACATAGCCTGGCATTGCCTTCTTATACAAATCCGCTTGCTTTATATCCCACCTCAAAGCTCAGTCTGGGGTTTCTCTGATTAGATTGGAGATTTCTCCGGTAGGATTTCCACCGGGCCAGTTAGCGAACTGAAGGAGAAGTTAAGAACTATGTTGTAGATTTTCTGCACTGTTTTACAATTGTGGTCTACTTATAGTTTAGCAATGGCAGCAGAGGAAGTGAATGAAGCCATTCAGTCTGTGTTGGCCACACTTCCCAATATTGAACTAACATTAAAAGCCATCTTGCTCAGCTTGGCACTTCTCTCCTCGCAGTGGAGGATGATTGTTTACATCTCAGACAATGTCCGATAAGCTTCTGGGGGGAAAATTTAAAACCTCAACAGCAAATCGTTCCTCAATAGTCGAGAGGGTTAGGGTTAGGCTTCTTTTTACCAAGCTACATAATACAACTTTAAAGTGGTGATTCATGTGATAGAAAAGAGCTTTGCATGGGTTAATCCTCTAAACAGTTTGATTTGAACAGATTTAAATGACAATTTGAGCACATAGAAGTTTTTTTTTCTAGTCATTTCCTGTTTCCATATTTTAATATTTAATTTAACTAGAATGTCATGATAGATAATTGTTTAAAAAATAGAGAAGCTCCTGGACTTAATAATGGTGTACCCAGACTGTTTATAAAGTAAAATATTGCATCCTATATTCTCTGACTTCTCTAAAATACTAGTTGTCATTCTTCTTTTTTTTATACGTGCTAGAAAGAAAAAAACAGACTGTCATTTTTTGACCATCGGGGGGAGCCATTTGTCTGTCAGAGAAAAATCTCAAACCCAGCTGATAAGATCTCTGTGTCTAAACTGCTTCATTTTAGATAATAATCTTTTTGAAAAATAACTTGAGTAATATCTTATAAACTATTCTTTGCTCATTAATAAATTCAGTGCATAAATTACAGCATGCAATCTGTCTCAAGTTTCATGATTCTAGGTTTGAGAATGCAGTCAGTCAGTGATATGCAGGTGAACCGGAAGATGGGAGTGGAAGATTTCAGGAAATCAAAACACCTGTAAGCCAAATATGTATCTTGTATGTGCTTTGTATATTGTACTATATACTAAAATTTCTCATGTCATTTTAAAATTGTTTCAGTGGCAATAACAAGAAGTTTTTTTGATTATTATTAAAGCAAGTAAGAAAGCAAGATACATTTGTCAATGATCATTTGAAGTTGAGACAATTATTGGTTTGATATTTTATTATTATTTTCAAACTGCCACTCTGTTTTCTGTTTATATCTTGAATAACTACCACAGTGAAAATAATGTATTTATACATATTTTTTCTTAAGTAGAGCGTTCAATGGAGTTTGGTGTTCCCAGTATGCTATGCTTTGCATTCAGTTCTGTAATGTGAGTTCTGAAGATTTTTTACCTTCCTCATTCCTCCTCAAGGTACTTAGTGGTAAGATAAACTTGGGGTCAGTTTCCAGCTTTTGAACCATGCAAAGTGTTGTGGAAAAGGAACACAGCAGTAAAAATGTCAAAACATTTTTCCTAAACAAGAATATATGGCTAAAACTTTAGACATTTTTCTCCAGACTTTTGTACATTTTCTTGTAGACTCATCTTGACTCATAAAGTTAATCACACATCTGCACTACTTGAAATGCATGTAGTTGTTGTTTTTGTCTTTCCTATTTTCAAGAGAGAAAATGGACTGCATTTAATGACAACAGAGTCAGTCATATTATTAAATGTGCACACATTCATACACTGAGATGAAAATAAATAGCTGAGTTTGGGTTAAGTACCTTTCCCAAGAACACATCAACAAGGGAAAACAGGAAGTTATAGATAACTAATTAAAGATTTCCTGTATATTCAAATATTATTTGAAAATAAAATATAAATGAAACTATTTTTCTGTTACATTTATTCTAATGAAATGTAATAACTCAATTCTGATTTTGTAAAGATTTCTTACCAATGATTAGGTGTACTCAAATTAAGGTTGGAGTTTTAGAAAACTGTTATTATAACATACGCTGCTGTAATAGACAAGACATATTTACATATTTGTGCCAATGGCGTAAGTCCGCCCTTCACTTGCACACTCAAGCAGAGGTCTTAAGTTTAGGTTCCTCGGTCGACAACCTGATGACAGAACAAGACGTTTGCTTATTGTCTGATTTTAATCCAATAAAAACCTTCACACCTGGTCTGTTTCAACCCCAACCACAACATAACGGTCAGAACTTGACACTGTGCAGAAATGTCAAAGTGGACCATCCACCTGTTGATCTTTGAAGTGAAAACAAATATCATCCTGCTCACAGTGACAAAACGCAGAGTTGGTCTGGTTTCACTGGCATAAAGAATTATTCACATAAAGCGGGGCTTAAGAGAGCAGGGTGGACAGGCTTTGGCACAGTTCTGGCTTTGTGCGATGCCGTTCTGCCTTTGGTCTTTTCCAGTTACTAATGGCCAAAGACAACTTCGCGATGATGACTGGGACGGTGGCCAACTCCCAGCTGGCCTGCCTCAGCTGACCAAACAATATAGATGGAGTCCACTTGTGTTACTCCCATTCCTTTTTTTTTATTGGCTAATCATCCTTCTGTCTAAAAAAAGCTCAACCTGAAATATAAAAATGGTGACAATTCCCTAACTCAGGTAAGTTCCTAATACTGAATAAGGCAATAAACAGTTGACACCTGAGGTTTACGTGGACTCGTTCCAAAAGGCACAACATGTTTGGCTTGCTATCTAATTTTAAATCAGAATAAACCTTTACTGTTTAAGTCAGTTAGAATCATTGCTACAATTGGTGTCAGAGATAATTTTTTTAAACTTTCTTCAGGTTCAGAGGGTTTGCGTATCCTTTCAAAAAGCATCTCACAACAGACATTTTGACCCATTCCTTCGAACAGTACTGGCATAACTGTCAGGTTCGTAAGTCACCTTGTTGACTCTAGCTTATCGATCAGGGCTTTGTGATGGCTACTCCAAAACATTGATTTTGTTGTCATCAGGCCAGCGTAATTAAATTGGAGTTATGCATAACAATGATAAAACATGACCGGTCTATGTAAAAATCTGGTTTCAAGTGCATTTTAATGTTTTATGTTTGTTTCAGAGGGATATGGAATTTGTTTCCATATTTCTACCTTTTTAATAGTCAAACAAGACAACTGTATCAAACTTGTTCTCAGCAACGAAGCATATATTCCCAGTTAAATTCTCTAATGTATCCTTCTTTACGTCCAGCTTTCCTCTTCACAAAATCATCTCTCCACTCATCCCTCCACCTCAGTCCCCCAGGGTCTGACACGACGGCAAGCATCCAGAGAATTTGCAACGTGGGGTTTGACCAGTCGGCACCACGCATACCTGCGACATGGTGTGGCAGGGATTAGGGGGAAACGTGGTGCAGGTGCCACTCAGCAGCCCCATCTTAACTCCACTAAGTGGCCTCAGACATGAACACTAATCCACTAAGCGATGAGATGCCCTGAGGCTGCTGCAGAAACTGATAGCTCTGCTACAGCCTACCAGCACTATGCTTGGACAGTGGCACAGCTTCGGTGCAAAAAATAATAATAACATTGAATTCCTGAGGGAAAGTTTGTTTTCATGAAATTGTATTTCCTTTGCGTGTTCTTCATGTGTGATGAATCAATTTGTTCATGTCTTCCACTTGCTTTTATGAAATATTTTCTCTAGGGAGTCGGGACAGGAAAATCTGTTTTGATTTTCACTGTGTGAATGTGGAGAGATGCACAAAGACATGAATGGAAGAACTATGTCAATTCTGCTGGATAACATTATCTTTTAAGTTATTTATTGGGATCTTGAAGTGACTCCTTTAAAATAAAAAGTTGAACCACAACTGTGCATAAGTAATCATACCCCTTGATTTTTTTTTTCCATATTTTGTCATGTTGCAAAATGTGATTCACCCTAAAACTGGTTGATTTGCGTATGAGGCTGACAGCAGTATTGAAGAAGTTCTGGTTGTGTACATGTGACAAAAAATATCCTGTATTTTCAATATATCTGAACTATGACAGTTCGACCAAAGAGTTTTCTTTCATAGAGAATTTAACAAACTTTATGGAAGAACTTTATGAGGAAACCAAACAGGAACTTTTGAACCATTATTCCAAATGGTACATTTAGAATAAAAACATCTTATGTAAAGTTGGTGGCTGCACTATACTCAGGAGTGTTTTTTTGTTAGATGAAACTGGAGTCTTTGTCAAGCTGGATGAGGTTATGAATGGTTCCAAAATCCAAAATTTTCTAACCCTTACTTGAAAGTATTTTGCCAAAAATAAATATGTACAGTTTTGACAGAAAACACTGTATTGTCAGTGTGACCTGGTTGAGGTAAGGAGGACAGTGTTCCCTTTATTCTTATATTTTGTGCTTCTTTGGTTTTGGTTTTTTTGTGTGTGTACTTTTTTAAAAACTATTTTAAAGTAAAACACAGCATTACAAACAGCTCTATCAATTCTCTACTATTGTTTGGTTCAGCCTTGCCACTATATCATCTCCAAAAAGATACATCATTTCACATGATGAAGACCTGATATTTTTACCTGCACTTGATCAAAGTATAACTTAATAACCATACATGCACACATACTCAAAAACTCACATCCCCACTCATCCGTGGCGCACCCTTCAGCCCATCTATTCAGCGTTATAGCTCGGGCTGTTTTTGTAACAAAACAAGCTCTAATCCTAAATTCAGGGAGCCATGAATGTGCCTCAACAAATGGCAGACAAATGCGAAGGATTAGCAAGGGCCTGTGAAAGAGTGAAAGGTTTGCCATTGATCTACGGTGGTCCCGTTCTCTTTCAGGGCCACTCGGTTTGAAAACCCCACTGAGTAAGAGCATACAGGGCCACTCCAGAGCCCCCTAGGCCACCGAGATACACACAACAGCCACAATTAGTCTCAGGAGCTGTAATAGCAATTCAATAAGCGCTTTAAAATTGTGCCTTAGTCTGTCAGACACCACCAACCCCCTCATCACAACCCCTCCCATCTCTTCCATTTTCATCTACATACATAAGATTGGTATTATGAGTGGTGAGGGGCTCTCTCTTTTTTTTTTTTTTCCCACCCACCACAGTTCTTTTCAGCCGCTGTGAGAGAAAAATGACCACACAGGGTTTCAAAGGTTTCAGAGGCTGCGGTTTGTTGTCGCTGAAGCAGCATGACTTGTGCCCCTGTAGATTTTGGCCGAGGCCTTCAAAATGGGTTTCTATTATTACTTTCTTCTGTCACTCAGCTGCAAATCGAAGGTTAAAGCATTCAGAGTATCCTTTTCTATAAAGAGTGCTTCAGGTGATTTGTATAGAATTATTCATGTGGAGTTTTTCTGAAGACGGCGGAGTAGATTTAGGTTTTCTTAAAGATTGGGAACCTTCTGCTGTGTATGTATGTGCAGACGTATGAAGCCTGTCTTGCAGCTTGCCAGGTGCCATCTTTCCAAGCTTTAGCCTAATCTGCGCATGAATCACCTCAGATCTGATGTAATGCTGTGTAAACACCTGTGACATGAACGTGACAGAGAAAAGGTGCATCGGCCTCAGCGCCCCGTTTGTGGGGCATTCCTTTTTTATTCAGCACAGTGTTTAGGGTTTTTCCTTATGCCCCCAGATCAAAGACCAAAGCCTTTGATGAGGACTTCCAAAGAATCTTTGCCAAAGAGCATAACACTGACAGGACAGTGGTAGAGCAATGATAATCACAGCTCCCATTTGCTATGCCTGTAGTTGGCACCAAAAGTCAGTCGCATTCTCAGGACAAAAAGAGAGAGGGGAAGTTTGTGAATGGTTTAAAAGGGAGAGAGAGCATGGCAAAAAAGAATGAGGACAATGGCAAAGAGGAGAATCGGTTCAAAGTACAAGCAGAAAATGAGATTATGTTGCACAATGCAGGTTTTAGTGTGTATCTGTGATGCCTCGTTATACGTTTCTGTCCAGAGGTATGGAGATAGACTTTGTTTTCATGTAAAAGCTAAAACCTTTAAATTCACTGTAATTGTATATCAAAAGAATTATGGGCAACTTTATATGCATTATGGCCATAATAACTATGATATTAGGTTAGAAGGTCCACAGTATCAACAGATGTTTGAGTATATTCTCTACATCCAGAAACAGATGATCACTTTTCTATTGACCCAATGACAATGAAGATATCTTAGTGGTAAAAATTCTTTTTGCAGACTCTTTCTAGAAATATTAAAATAGGCCACAAGCTGCACTGTGGGTTGTGCGGCATTATGATTGACTTAAAGGTTGGTCTTCACTCACCCCAAGCAGGTATTGTTGACTCTCCTTTGTGCTCGCTGAGAAGACCATGTGATGTCTTACGTCGTTGGATGGCTGATTTGTGTGTAAATGATGTGTAAGAGCAATTTCATCATTCACAGTAGAGCTTTTATCCAGCAGGTTTTCTTCGTCAAGACCTCTCATGTTGTGAGGTTTGATCAAGATGAGGTGGGCAAAATTATGTCACAGATGGAGATGTTACAAACATTTCACAGACAGTGGCAGGGTCCAGATAAGATGTCACCAGGGAGATAAGAAAGTCAGCGTGACTCATGAGTTTTGCAGATTTTATTTAGTTTTACCAAACTCATTTTGCACGAAGGCACTCAAATGACTTAGCTTGGATGAATTTTAGGACTGTTTTCTAAGGATGCAACTTTACATACAACTGACCAATAAGCTGTGCTTCATACAGTAAGCGGATCACAAATGTACCAATATCCAGTAGTAATATCATACAAACTGAGCCAAACATAAAACTTGAATATAGCTATTTTCCTTGGAGTCTGACAAAAGAGTCAAAAATAACAATACACATCAACTTTAAGAGTTAAAGAGTAAGAATAGTGTTAAATATATTAAATGTTCTATCAGCAACAGTTGTGTTTTCAAGGGTTAGCAAGACTTTACAGAGAGGCAGTATGGATTAAACTATTTACTACTCAACTTGAATGTTTATGGTGGTATGGTGTCTGCTGACATGTGCAGAACCACCAAGTTAGGGACATGCTGTATGTTTTATGTTCCTGCCTTTTAAACTGTCATCTATTGGCTGAGAGTTAGATGAAGACTGACAGAAATACACAGAAGTATACAAAGGGTATTAAATGACATCAGCTCTTTGATTACCTTACGTTCTGTTCTTCTCTAATATACGGAGAATTGCTGGTCATTGCAACTCTTCATGATTTTATATTTCTGCAATTCTGATGGTTTTCTTCATGACTTTTTGGGATACAAAATGGGATTGTATGCTCAACCGTGCATCAAACTGTACCCACTTTCGGGATGTTTTGCATCCTCTTTTAAATTTGAAAGTAATGTTCTATTATATACTCAAAGTCTTGTAGTGAAACATGTTGAATTAGAGTTATATGAGTATTTTAGTTTGATTAGGGATCAGTATCTGATCCCTAAACAGATGTAGGATCAGCATGAAACATCCCATGGAAGATGTTCTGTTTTACACCACTTCTTTCTGTTTAAATGAACAAAACTAAAAACATATGAAATAACAAAGGGGCAAAATGACCAGCACCAAACCCCTACTGTCAGATTTTGCATTTTTTTTCCATGACCTCTTAGATTCAACTCATTCCTCCTTTTAAGCTATGATTTGACTTATAAAGTAAGAAATACCAAATTCAACATAAAAAAATGGTTTAATACAAGGATTCCCCAATACATGTAGTGCTTAACACAGTAAACTACTGCTATGTGCAATATGTAGAATTATTTTGCACTTTATGTTATCTTTCTTATGCAACATATTTTCACTTTTTTTATTTGTTTTATTTATTTGTTTTTTATTTAATTTGAATTGTATATCTTCAATTAGTTTAAAGAAGTGACTATTGCCTAAAATGTTTTTTTTTGTGGGTTTGCTTTATATACACAGAGCAGTTGTAACACATGATCTTAATCTGAAGGTGATTCACATAATCTGTGATAAACCCTAAAATTTATTGTTATATATGGTTTAAGATTTTGATGTCTTTGAACCTGCTTGAAAATGAAAAGAGCAAAACCTCAGTGTCTTCATCTTTCCCTCTGATTTAAAACTATTTTCTAGTTTTTTTTCTTAACACCTATCTCACATCTTTTGATGCAGTTTTCACACACACACAAATGTGGAAACTGAAGAAAAACACAATATATTTTTTTTGTCGGACTGCACTGTATTATATTAACCTCATTAGAATATGCAGAAAATAACTTAAGAAGCAGATTTTCTAACTCTAAAATGTTACAGAGCTCAGCAAATGTACATTTATGTAACACGAGGATGGATAAATAAAAAGGAAAGATTGTTGTCACATCTAGATCAGTACTAATGTGAGGGGGCAGGTGAGCCAGGCAGCTGCCTGGAGAAGTTCAGATGCGGCTAGGAGGGAAGCATGGGCAGGAAGTGAGTGGACGGGTGCCTTCGCCGAGCCTTGTGGCCTCGCCGTGGTTTCCCGCGTCCATTCAGCGAAACAAACATCTGCCTGCCACCGTGCTTCCAGCGTAGTGAGGCGTATGTGTTGTAGCCGTTTTCCTCAATGCGTTCTTTGAACTTGCAGCTTGGGCTGTACTTCACCTGCAGTCAGTCAGAGGAAGACGATTAAGGACATTAACAGAAAGGTTTGCATCTCAACATTTTCCGACTGCGCCATCAAAGGCCAGCTTCCAAGAAGTCCTTTAAAGGTCAAGGTCTGTTGTTGCACTGAGAGATTTTCCAAGTGTTTGCAGATGTTGCAGGGGATGTATTTTCCTATTGCAGATATTCTTCTTATGTCAACTTTTAAATTAAAAATAATGAGAATTAAAAGGTCCTCAAGTATGTGTGCCTCATTAGTCATAATAATCAATGAAAAAATTATCAGACAATCATTGGCCACTTCTTCAGGTACATCTTGCTGGTGTGCGATCAAAACTTTTTGGACTTTTGATCTTCCTTACTTCTGTGTGGCACAGAGTTAACACAGATTCAGAAATAATTCTCAGAGATTTTTGCCTATCTTGACATAACGGTATCATAACACACTTGTTGGTTGTATTTGATTTAGCTCTACTGACTTTTGGGACTACTGAAGTATAGAAAACTGATTGTCATGCTAAAGAAACCAGAACTTGATACACGGCCTGCAACAGTACTCAAATAGGGTATGCTTAAAAAATGCCTACGTGGTATGCCCGAAGTACGCCTACAAAAAAATCTGAACTATTTCGCCACCCAAAACAATCTTCAATAAACTTATTTTGCTCAGTTCATTGCTTTCTCAGTGGGTAGCAATAGTTTGTGATCTAGTTTCTGAGTCCTGACTGTTAAATTTTCCACTGGAAGGATTTTTAAAAACTAATCCCTTGCTAATCTCTTTTATTGGAAGGACGTTCTTTTGGTACAAAATCCAGACCACATCCAATCCACTTGCATGTGGGCACTTCCTGCCTCTTATGACTGCAAGTCATTCTGGTGTTATGTTCCAGATTGCTATCATGCTGCCAAAACAAGATCTTCACTGTGATGCCTGGTTATTATGAACCTTCCATGAATCTCTTGAAGTTTTTGGATCCCCAATGTATTAAATGTATAAAGTTTTAGTGCAGGATGTGTCCCTTTTCCGTATCAGTACTTGTTGACTGATATTTCCTTTAAAATGTCAGTGCAGTAGACATCACACATTTTGTGTGTCTGATTTTAACAATGAAAGGTGATTACGTTTGAAACCTTGCTATGCCAAACAACAGTTGGCAAGCACTTAAATCCCAGCCAGGCTGGCTCTTTGTCAATGTGCAATGTTTTCTTTTCTTTTTTCTATCATCGATTTTGACAGTGTAACAAGCTGATTGAGGATGCAGGTATTGTCAGTCTCGGAGCAGGTATAGAGGTGTGACACTTTGGCCTCTTTTTTGACTTTCTTGTAAAACGTTTCCATGCATTTCATCTTGGGTACCTTTTCCACCCTCCCCAATGACTAGACCTGGAACTTTTGACCTCCAGAGGCAATGTTGTAAGGCTGTATACGCACCGATCCAAAGAGTGTGCCTTTCTTGGACATTGCTAAGTACAGGCCGGTACTGACAGATTTGATGGCAACAACTCCCACACTGACAGATCGGATTTCCATCAAGCCTGAAAAACAAAAGAAGGGACAAGAGTCTGGGTTAGAGGCATTGAGGCTTTCTTTGTTTCACAATCAAAAGCCTCTGTGCAGTAAGACAGACGATATTGTATGTGGGAGATTCTTGATATGATGCAAATTCTGTAGCAAGTCACACCTGCAGCATACCATTGTCTGAACCTGCACATTCCACGTGGCTTTGTTACATGCATCAATAAAACCCTCTTTCCTCAGGATGTGACACTTCACCCTCCTCTTGCAAGTGTTGTTTACTAAATAAAGCCTACGTGTCTCTGCCACTTAAGTGGGCTCTCCAACCCATTTAGAGATTTCAAACAAGTGCCACGTGGTCTTCTTTTTATCTGGATAAAAAATAGCGGCCACAGCCACGATAGGAAGGATTCTGTGGTTACCTCCAAGCATCCTGAATAGGAGTTGATTGAAGAAGATAGTGGTTGTTTGTTGGTTTACACCTTCAAAAGACACCTTGATGTGGTTGGCTATATGATCGATGTGAAACCTTTTTTGTTACTGTGAATCATGCAGGTACTTGCAGGAAAACTAGACTGATATCTGTTGCATATTTGTGTATAGATTCTACACTTCTTTGTGTGTCAGTAGGACGGGGTGGGCAATCATGGTCCTCACGGGCCGGTGTCCTGCGGCTCTTAGCTGTCTCCCTGGTCCAACACACTTCACTGAAATAGCTGAATCACCTCCTAAGTGCAGTCAAGTTCTATCACCTCTTAAATGTAGTCAAGCACTCTAGAGTCCTGCTAATGACTTCATTATTTGACTCATGTGTGTTGAATGCATCTAAAAGTTGCAGGACACCGGCCCTCGAGGCCTGGAGTTCCCCACCCCTGCAGTAGAACATAGTGTAAATGCTTAGATTTATTTTACAAATACAAATCTAAAATATAGATTTACATTTTACACAGATAAAGAAAAGAATATTTCAATGCATTCTACTCATAATAGCACATTGTCAGTCATATTGGATGGAGTGAGTCTACAGTATGAACATCAATTTTAAAGGCTTGCTATGTCTATTGCATTGAATTTGGCTTTGGACCTGTACTTGACATATTCTGTTGGACAGTAAACCTTTGCTCCAATCATTTTTCTTTTATTACTATTATTAACTTGCTGGTTGCTGCTAAAGAAAAGCACCCACACAGCTTGCCACTGCCACCACCATGTTTTGCCATGGGAATTGTGTGCCCATGGCAATTTATTGTATTTTATTACACAAAGGTTTACCCTGTAGGTTGAAATGTCCAACTTTGGTTTGATCTTTTTAGCAGAGCGGCCTCTTCCGCATGTTCACTGTGTCCCCTGTGTGGACTATGGGAAACTGTAGATTGACTTTTTTATGGATCTCTTTCAATAATTGTTTTTTTAGCACACTTTTGCATGAATCCAAGATTTTATGAGTGGACGGCTAATTTTTGTCTTGTTGACAGATTCTCCCACCTGGGCTGTGAATCTCTGCAGCTCAATCGAAGTTAACATGGCCTCTTGGGTGCTTCTCTGATCTTTTGAGTGTTGTCGTGGCCTTTGTGATGCTGATTGTTCACTAACAGAGCAACTTCATTAATCCTTAGGTCAAGATACACATAGATGGACTTTGGTGTCTTCCAAAAGCCAGTTGTATCTGGAAACTGCTACATCATTTGAGTTGGTGATTTCATATCTATCATTCAATTTTCTACTCTTATGTCCCAGATAATTGCAAATATTACAAAGTGCTGTTACTGGTTTTGAATTCAGTATTCCTTGGGTCCTCAGAAATCTAAATATATATATATATATATACATGTACCACTCTCATTGTATTAATTACAAACATTTTCCTCTTCCAGTTCTCAACACTCCTAGTTATCGTCATGCCTATGATGTGAAATCATCTGCTTCAGCCATCCACACAAACGTACAAAGACGAAGAAGAAGAGCAAGGCAAGTATGTTCAAGCTCTATTCTTCCCTGACAGGAACGTGTAAAAGATGCCTTGTCTCGACTCGGGCACACCTGCAGGAAGGTGTGAATGTCTCGGTTTCGTTCATCCAGGTATCTCCCCAGCAGCACCCCTATGGTGCCTCTGATCCACAGAGGAAACATTAATGTTATAAAGTGTGTGGTTTTTTTACAAGCTGTGTTTACAAATACCGGGTGTGCTCTGTGGTGGCACCTGAAGCGTGCAAACGACTTGTAAGCAATAAGCCAAGGCTCGGTTGATAATTTAGGGTCCTGCAAGGGTTTATGGGGTATTAGTGCAGGCCAGTGAAAACCGCTGGTGCCTGAAAGTGGTGCCAGCAGTAATTGCCACCATTTGGTGTTTGAAGCTACAGCATGGGACCAAATTTGTCACATCAGACATTTCTAGAATTTTTGTGTAAATTGCCAAATCTGCTTATTTTAATGTATCTTTTGGGGTTTTTAAACATAGAGTAGAAAAACACTTCAGTTTGTTCATTTAAAAAGCATGGCATAGCAGGTGCAAAATAATTTTGATTTTTGAGCTTCTTTTTTACGTAATCACTATTAAATTACTATGCTTGCTATGGTTCTTTTTCAGAAATACATTTTATTCATTCCTGTTGCTTCCTGCTAAGCTAGATGAGAAAAAGATCTGAAGAAGCAAGAGGGAATTTCCCTCTCACTTAAAGGAATCACTTAGGCTCTTGACGCTTGACCACACATCTATACACACCAGGGAGATCCACATAACTCACAGGCCACCATTTGAAAAGTCACACCATTGTGTTCAGAGTGAATTATTCTAAGCTATTAAAGAGTTTTCCAAACCGTTGAGTTTCGAATATCACTTCAGTCTGGATTTAAACAAAAGGTGCCAGTTTGATAACACAGTAATGCAGCACAGATTTTGATCTTAAATTATTTTTAAATCAAGACAGATATTTAATGACTGTTTACAATATTCAATTTATGCCTGGATAATTTTGTTCAATGTGATGTTTATGCAATACAATTTAACAGAAAAAAATCAGATGGAATAAAAGAAAAAGTACATCTATCTGATTGTAAGTGTGCACAGCCTTAAGGTGTAAAGGACACACCTCCCTTCCCAAAGAAGGGGTGTCCCAAAATGTGTGAAAGTGTGTGACTGACTGCAGAGAATAATCTAAAAGTTGCTTTTTCAAAGTATTACTTTAATGGCATTAAACCAGAGCAATCAAGCTTCATGTTTTTTACAGATTCCCATCAAAAAGATTTATAGATTTCATAGTTATAAAATCAAACATACACTAAATGTGCAAAAAGTTCCGAAATGATTTATCTTGGTCTCATTTTAATGGTCACTAAATCCATCCATTTTTACAAAGGTGTATATCCATTGTAGTATGTGCTCCTGACTAAATAGCTGGGACATTGATGATAGTCTAATTAAATCATGCTGGTATTTCAAAAACTATTACAATTTCTTAAGCTGATAAATAATTCAATAGTTTTGAACAAATATCACTTTAAGGAAGACAAACAATGAGAACAAAATAACTCTTTTCACCGTTGGATCCATGGGTCACCACTTTGCCTCGTTCTGCAGAGCAAGTATCAACTCATGGCCCCATTGAGCAAAAGAAAGAAGGCACTTTTGGCTCCCCACTTGCAATTGGCAAGATCTCTTAACCTTTGACATGTTTTGGCTGGGACTGTCAATAAGCTCAAGCTGCCATTACAAGCAAATCCTGCACTATACGTGTCTAGTCAACTGTGGACTTGCCATTTATTTCTCCTCTAAGAGATTTTTAAAGCAGAAAAAGTCTTTTACCCAGACTCTCTTTTACTCTTTCTTCTTTTTCTGTCACCAGTATTTTGGACGCTAGCCCATCGTCAGATCATTGAAGCCTTTTCTGACCTCAGAAAAAAAAAGACAGAAAGGAACGAAAGAGACACTCTCCCTGGGTTCCCTTTTGTCAGAACCACAGTAAGGAGGTGGGGGAGGAGGGAGAAGGACTGAAGGGAGTACAGAGTGAAGGTGCTGGCTGGATGATGGTGGGTTTAGCTGGCGGTGGGGGAAGGAGTCTCCAAAAACCGCCCCCCCTCTCAAGTCTTTGTTGCTCACCTGTGAGGTGAAAAGCTGGACAAGATCTAATTAATGAACAAGTGTTCTGAATGAAGGGCACCATGGCGGAGCAAAATGCCTCAGTCGATCTAGAAGGAGGCTGAAATATTTCAGCTCTTTCGTCCCTGTTGTCTTCCTTGCTAATTTTCCGAGCTCTTTAATTTTCCGTACTGCCCCTTGAGCAACGCTCTGCTCATGGCTTCTTTCTCGACCAGAGCAAAGGCCTGGGAATTTTGGGAATCCTGCTGTGTTTCTGCTCTTGATTAACATAACTTTTCAATTATTTCACAGTTTGCTTGCTTTTTAAACGAAGAGGGGCCTGTTGTTTTTTTTTCCTTTCTTTTTTCTCTTTTGCCCTTCTTTTCAAAAAATAAGCTTTTCATGTCGAGTTAGGGCTGCCAGGCCTAATGGCTGTGACCAACATCTTTGATCTACCACGACCCCCTTGAAGGGTTTGGTAGTGGGCAAAAAGGGCTGCCTATGTATCAGCGTGGACAAAGGATACATCACTCACTATGGCTTTAAACACCTTGAGAGATTACCATGAGAAACAGCACCCCATGAAGGCCTTCATAGTGTAATGATAGGAACACTTGCATGTAACCTTTAATGTAAAATAATGCCACAATTTAGAACTCATGGCAAAGGACATTTACATACATTCATAACCTAAACATAATCCAAGTATTCAGAATTGTATGAATGATTTTTTCAGGTTTATAACCTTCGATTACTGGATGTTGCCTCAAAATGCCAGCTACAAAAGCTCTTCTGATCAGCTACAACTTGCAGGTCAGGTAAGTTGCCAAAAGGTTTGTTTTGTGAAGCGCTTGTGTGATGACATAAGAGCTTGATAAATCGAAATGGATGTTTCCCACTCATTTAGTAAGATCTAAAATCTCACTGCTGCTGTATTGGGGTAGACACCAACGTTAACACCTTGACAACAAATCAGTGATTATAGTTGACAGATTGTTGGTAATAAGTGAATCAATACATGCCTCGCTGTCACTGTTCTTATTTGTGTATCTCAGCACACGCACAGGAAGCACGGTATCGTCAATGCTTAGTCTAAAAGAGGCAAACGGACACACAATAGCTTCTCTCTTTATCTCACTTTCCCCATTTCCAAATACTTGTGTTTCACTGACAAATGAAGGAGAGTTTTGTCAGGAGGTTATGATAACCGGATATGATCACTGTATCTTGGGATACTGATGCTGTAAGGATATCGGTGCAATATTTGCTGACATGGACTTCAACATGACCTCTGGCTAATACTAGCTGCTTTGATGAAATAAGATCATACATAGCACTTCCTTTCAATGACATTTAAAACCAGATATTTCTTCACATTTTAGCAAGGTAAATTAATCTAAGTTTCAGCAGATGAACTACAGCAACCATTTTCCAAACATCTGGAAGCTCTTTGTGTTTCTGAAAGGATCACAAACTTCCCTGAGACTAAAGGGTAAATTATTACCTCCCTCATCTGTCACGTGGGCATGGCTGTAAAGGTCCACAAGGCATGAAATGATGATCATCTTCCCACATCTGTGTCAGTCTGCCTTGCAACTTTTACAAGTCTGTTAATTGTACACTTGCAGCATCCGTGCCAACAAACGTGTGAATGTAAACGTGTCTGGCAAGCGAGTCTGCATAAAGAATATCTGGAATGTGTATTCATAAAGGAAATGTAAGGCCAATCTTCTTGTTTGTCTGTTTTAAATTGCCATCTTTCTTGCAACATCCCACAATCATCTTGTATCTTTAATCTCCTGCATGATGGTGCTCTAATAAAATACAACTCATTTTCTTCAGAAAAAAAATATACATGCTCTTGGATGAGAAATACAGGACGTATTTGAAAAATATTATCAAAGTTTTAGTCTGGTTTCCAAAAATTTGTAAATTTGTTAAGTTAAACTTTTCTGATAAATTTTGACCTCTTCCACTCTTACACCTTCAAATGTATTGTTGAAGAGAAACGGACTTGATATAGCAGAGATGACAAAGAGCACTGCATTTGGCATGACTGCAAAAAATGGAAGGTATGAAAAATAATGTTTCTGAATAATTCATACCCATTACCAATTTCTGTTCTAAAGACCTCTGAGAAATTTTATAATTTTTCTGAGTCTGTCTTGTTTAGGATTCTGTCATCACAAAATCTTGAGTATATGTTGTTTTTGATAAAGTACAGAAAAAAAGTGTTCTTTATTTGCATTTGTACAAGAATCAAGAACATTAGTGTAATCTGTATTGATTGCTTTAACATGGATATATCTGAATTTGCATAAGACATTCTGCTGATCACAATTTACATTAAATAGGACTGTTAACATAATTATTAGGCTAAAATTGTCCATTGAATGATAATAATTTGTACATGTCTTAATTATTTTAAATGGTAACTTATTTTATATTTTTATAAATAATTATTATTTTTTTTGTTTTCATTTGCATTGATGTAAGCAGCATGTGTGTGCGTCCCCTATTTCCTGGTTGGAAATAGGGGATGCGATCTGACCCCACCTCCACCTCGTCCACCTGGAAATGTATCATACCTTACAACTCTCACAGGACCAGCGTGATTTATTCATTCCTTAGCAGCGGTGAGATATTTCTACTTTGTGAAAAGGGTTGGGCACTTTGGAAACACTTGACTTCCAAACTGAAAGAGAAATCACATTAAGATAGTCTGCACTTACTTTTTGTGAAGTTGTAGACAATTGTATGCATGGGAGTGAAGAACAGTAGGACAATCTTTATCCAGTAGATGTTAGTAAAAGGAGGTACATCCAGAACAGCATCCAAAACATTTTTCTCCTGCGATCTAATTCTGTTCCACACATCACCTATGACTCTAGGAGTCTGAACAATGTTTCCTTTAACTGCTTTTGCTCTGAAATTCAGGGCTGTTACAAAATTATTTTGCAAGAAAGAGTGTGCACTTTGATCATATCTAATCAAATAAAACTAAAGTAAATAAGCAACCAGATTACATTTGGACCACTTTGGGCTTCAGTCATTCTTTCCTGCATACCTGACATTTCGCAGACATAAACACGCTGTCACTTTTTGAATCTGCCCATACGCATGGCTTTATGGGTACAATATACCAACATGAAGAAGTGGGACACTTGAGGAACGGTTTGCGACTGGATGCAATCTCCTGCATGTGGCCCACCCTTTTAGAAAAATAAGGACGAACGATGGCTAGAAAGAAAAGGAAGACAGAGAAATGACTGGTGGAAGACTGACCCTCCCTGTCCAAGTGTCGCTCGCGCTTCCCACATTCCTTTAAATCCCTGAAGAAATGACAGCAAAGATGAGCCTGAAAGGAATTTGTGTCTCTTGTCCTGCTTTTATAGCTAAAGAACTATTATTACTACTGTTATTAACAGTAAGTCCCTTTTAATTCCCTTACTAGTTGCAACTTTGCAACATTCAGATATTGAAGTTTTTTTATTGTTGGTGGAGCACATCACATTCATCAGTAACATACAGAAACATGGAGGATCAGATTTCCAAAGCAGATTAGAGCATGTCTTTAGCCCACTTTTCCTGTTGTACTGAGCCACGAGGAAAGGTGTAAAGTGGAGATGACATTCTACTACACACATCAGGGATATGTTTTTTGAGTCTTTGAACAACTCAGCAGTGATCTGAGGATCAGAGAAGCAGCCAAGCAGCCATGTTAACTCCCAGACTCCCTCCTGCAGCAGCCAAGGCTGCGAGGGGTGACATTCTCTCACATCCAGAGGCTGGTCCCCGTCCCACTCCCCAACCCCCCACTATTTCTCACGTGGTGCTACCGGGAGAAGCACTCCAGGGATTAGCCTAGCCAGGTCTTTCAAAGGCCATTAGAGCAAATTACAGGTATCTTCTTACCAGTTCGCTGGGACAGACCAGGTGAGGGGTGCAGAGGCCAGGCTAGAGCCCAGGGGTCAGGTTGGGACAAAAAGACGAGGCCACCCTGGGCCCCATTCTATCAGAGTGTCTCCCTGGCTCCACAAACTGGTAGGCCAGCATCTATGAATGGCTCACTTGATGGGACCTCAGAGACATTGTCTCGCAACCGTAACTTTAGCCTTTTTTTTCTTAACACCCTCCCACCCCCGCATCTCGCTCTCCCAATGCTGATTTTCTTGTCTTTCAATCAATGTGGGCATCCACACAAAGCGACTATAAAATTTGAGCGAAGTCACAAGCTGCAGGCCAACAGAGCGTGCCAACTTGCACCTGTGGTTCTAAAGTACTTCATCATTGTGTTGCCCTCTGTGATGGGTTTAAACCAAATTTGAAGCAAATTAACCATTTCCACTTGAAATTTAAATCTAAACTGTAATGACAACCACACAATCATTAATGTGTGGTCTGTCAAAGTCTCACTGTGCTCCAAGCATAAAGAGGCTGATGCTGCTGATAAGTTGCGTGGATGGCCACAGGGAGTTCCGCATCCTGCCATTTTCTATAAACTACACACACACACGCTCAAACACACACACTACTCTTACCCAGTTGTGTCAACCACACTCACGCAACCACATGCATGCACATGCCTCACCCTAACCCAAACGGTGGATGACAATCTGGCAGAGGGTGCTGCGGAAGTGTTTCATTAGTCAATTACCGCTGGTAGATAAAGCCTGCGTTCCCACAGTCCTCAAGGCCGGGGGGTCAAATGTGACCAATTACCCCCATCCCCTCACAGGACAGATTAGTCTGTCTGATTTATCCCCAGACAGGCTGACCCGTGTACTCTAAAATCACCCTCCACATCTGGATACCTTTGTGCGGTCCTGTGAGAGTGGGTGAACTGCTTTTCCTGGCAAATGTGCTACCATAAGGGGTAGCGAGTATAAACCATTAAGAGAATCTCACTTTGAAAAACAAAGATCGGTGCAGACATCTCTCTGCACTACCACACAGCTAGACCCCATAATCGTTAAGATACCTGTCTGTCTTTGACGGCACGCACTGCATAGTTGGTACACTGCTAAAACACAAGCCTTCGTGGTCATGATGAGTAGTGATTGTATGTTAGTGAACATCAATCAGTTCATTAGGGACCTCCAGGATGTTGAATCAGACCCCCCACTCATCAAACCCCAAATTTACAAGCCCAGTGGGGTCAAACCAGCCAGAAAATGAAACATAAGAGGATAACTTCAGGAAGTGGGTACCCAGCAGGGCTGAGGGTAGCTGTAGTAAGCTTTGGGATAGCAAAGGTGAAAAAGGTTAATGAAGTCATTCGTCTGGATTCCACCAGCTCATCTGTGTCCTACATGGTTCTAAGAGGGCCACAGTCATAGTAATCATTAAAGCTTTTCTTTAATCAGGAGCAGAGAGCAAACTGCCTCCAAATCATGCATCACATTCATAACAAGCAGAGGTCTTACTATCAAAGGTTTTGCAGATAGTTACCAGCAGATCCGCCTGCAGTGAGTCATGACATCTGCGTTTTCCTGTGTTTGGAAAGGGGCAATAAGGATTGCGGCATTGTTCACATCAAACTGAGGTCACTGTCTGCGTAACTAAATGTTAGTAAGCAGGTCAGGTTCAGACCAGTCAGGCCAGAAAAGATAACTGTGACATCGCTCTGTACTGTGATGCTTTCTTGTATTGAACAAACATTGGTAAATTTAATAACTAGACTTTGCTGTAAAATCATTCAGAATCACAAGTCATATCAACTTCAAGTCAATTCATGGCTAAATTATTCATTTCACCCCCCATCAAACCCTTAAGTACCTGTAAACAAACCATTTACCCATGTACCTGAACCATTAAATATCTTTTTTTTTTTTTTGGCGTTAAGTCTTTAATTACTGAGATAAATAGCAAAACAACACTGTCAAATATAGCATGTAGCTCAATTTAGTTGTATAGGTTTCTACACAACTTTGTCTTAGAAATGTTTTATTTATTTTGGGTTTTATAAGTACTTAGGCCATTTGAGTCTTAAGAAATATAGAGGACCCCTTATAAAACCTAGATCACTAAATGACTTACTGCTTGTAAATACTTGTCCTTAGTCATAAATCCACAATTAGTCAGAGAAGATTGAGAAACCTATAAAATGTACCTTTAACCCAAAACATTTAAGATGCTGTTATGCTGTTCGCTATCCTTAATTCATTTATCATATAATAAACTCCAAATCTGTGCACATACAAAACACATGTGGAGTCCCTCATGGCTCCCTATTCAGGGCACTAACCAACATTGTGGTACAGCAAAAAAATTGACAGTAACACGATTTCGGCTTGCAAAGTGCAATTTAAATAGACCCAAACAGTTTCACTTACATAAAATTCAAAAAAGCCACAGATTACTATTTCAGTAACATACCAATGAGGCTGCATTAAAACTATTTGGGATGTTTATTCACCATACATACCACCATAGAGAATCTGATTTTGGTCTCTAACAGACAAGTAAAGTGATACTTAACGTCACAATGATAGATGATAGTTCAAAATCAAAGTTCTTTGTGTCAATGTGGATACATTTGTAGTGTCCTAACATTCCTATAAAAGTCCAAATCCCACTAGTGCATTATGAGCTTTTAACTCTGCAAAGTGTTTTGGGTTTATGCCTGTATGTAGTACCGTTCAAAAGCAGCCAGAAGAAAAACTAAATCTGGTTTAGTTTGCAGAGTCCTGCAAACCCTACCCATCGGACTTTAAGTATGCACGTGTGGCTCAGGTGTGCAGAGAGTTTCCAGTGACTGAGCACCAGGACACAGAATATTCTCTGTGGCCTGAACTTGCCCCATATTTACATTATTAAAATGAGATGGGCATACAGCAGTTGACAGAAGGCGCAAGAGTGAAATCAGGTTCCTGCCAAAGCTGTCATTTGCTCCACTGGCCAAAGGGCCCTGACCCTAATCCTATCCACTCCAGGGGAGGAGAAAAGGGAAATGGAGACAGTGGAAGATAAAGTGTCTGATCGGGTACCGTGTGCGGCAAAGTATTCATACCTCCTGATCTTTTCACAGTCTCCTGTATTTTATTTGAAATTTTATGTGATCGCGTAACAAGATGGAGATCATAATTGTAGAGAAGATGGAAATGATGCATGGTTTAATTTATTTATTTGTTTATTTTACGAATAAAATTGTAAACTGTGGTGTGCACATAAAAAGCAGAACGCAACTTGTTTGGAGCAACAAATGTTACAAGACTATTTGTAAAAAGACAACTTATCTTATTTACCTTAATTTAATTTATTGCAAAAAAAAAATCAACGGTTTTGCAAAAGGAGGACAGACATCATTTTGTGCAATGGGATGTTTGATGTTTGAAGAAAATTGCGTAAAAAAAAAAAAAAAAAAAAACATAGTGTCCAATCTAATGACAAGAAAAACAGATCTAAAATTAGACAAAGCTTCTAAGAGTCATTGAGAAAAATCTAAAGAGTCACTTGCAGCTCCTTAGACCATCAATCTATTGATGGCCAATCTATTGATCTCTTCTTTCATTCAATATAAAGTAAGTGTTGTAGTTGTAGTGTTGGAACTACAAAGTGAGAATTAACAGACAACAATTTGAGATAAAGTACACTGTGCGCTGCCTCTGTCACTGCTTTGTGCCACCCTCTGTGTTGTAAAGAGGAGCATGGCCTCTCAGATGAGAAAAACACACATATAAACACAAGCCCACACATGTCAGCGTGCACACAAACACACAAACACGAATGTGCCTAAGCCAAGCCCATGGTAAGGCCTGGTTCATATTAGCCTTTAGGGAACAGAAATGCACATCTTTTTCAGTTTAGGGTTTATTTTGTGCTCCCGCAATGGCACAAGGATAAACACAGACACATGCATTCAGAATGCACAAGGACTCACAGTCTGTGCTCTGACATGATACTTACATCCTGCTCATGTTCATTTAGTGAAATGGTCTCAGTGATAAAAAGCAGGTATGTCTGGGTTTGTGTAATCTGGTTCAGAGGTCTGTTGGTGTGCCGGGACTTGCATTAGACTGGCTGTTCCTTATTTGCTCTGACACATATGTTGCAATGTCATTTGTTCATATTAAACATGGGGAAAGTTTCAAATTATGAGGTAACCATCTATAATATATTTTTGGGAAGCTACAAGAGCATGTTTCAGACTCTCAGTTTCCAAAAGATTTTCCCCCAGTCTTGACTTGTTCATGTGCTCCTGGCACAGCACTGGTTCAAATACTTGCTGATTTAGTTGAACAACTGGCCTTTCCACACAGCCATCCTGCCACTAGGTGGATTTTGGAGCCTTAGTTTGTAACTGGATAACCTGTTGCAAAGAACCATAATTTATTCTTTTTTTTTCTTCTATGAGCAGTTTTAAACCCATCTTGAATTTGGCTAGATGAGGTATTTGTCTCAAAAGTTTCATCAGGGGCCAATGTCAATTATCATGGCAACATACTTTTTTGCATTTAAAAGAAATCATGGTAAGAGTCGATGAATACATCAGAAACCTGATAAAACCTATAGCTTAAAAAAACTGCTTTAAAAAACTTCTTTCTCAGTTTGAGAAATCAACTCAAACTGTTAGGGTAAAAGGAGCCCTAACCCTTACTTGATAACAATAACTGCCCTGTAGAGTGTCTTTCAGCCTGTTCATAAATTCAAATCCTACAAGAAAACCCTTTAAGAAGGATTCACTCCATTTGTGTTAGTCAATATTTTTCCTCAAAACAAAAAAGTTGGTGGGCTTTGGTTGTTTACCGTGACAGATTCACCAACCAGAAATTTAGCTTTCTTTCAACCAAATGTGGCCGATGACAAAAATTGTCTGATATGTTTTTGAGAAAAAGGTGCAGTGCAGTTATCTGATATTTATATCTATAGTGTCCATCTAATATTTATCCTTTTTTTTTGCCATGAGCTTTTCTACCACTGTCTCTTGTCCCACTTTCATCTCAAACTCTTAACAGGACTTAATCTCAACATTAACACATTAATGCGCCTAAATTGCGATCTTTTTATTGATGGACTGGTATGTTTTATCTGACATGATTCTGCTGCAGCAACAAGTCATGCAGCATGATGGGAGCCACCTTCATATCCTGCTCTCTCAGTGTAACAAGCTTTGTTAAATGACACACTGTGTGCCACTCTTAAAAGGCTACAAAAGACTTGAGAGTGGGGTTGAAAAGACAGGATGCTTTATTTATGATTAAGTCAATTTCCCTCCAGGATAAATATTTCCTCTAGGTGTAATGACATAATTAATTGCATGTCAGTATGTCTGAAGTTGCAAAAAGTCTGTTGCCAATCAGCAAGTTTTCAGTCATCGTCAGCTGCCCATGTTTTCAGACCTCTAGGGATATTTTACTGAGGTTTGCAAAACAGATTGAAGTATATTGAAATTCCATGTGCAAATGTGGCTTATAGCTTTCCTTGGAATAAAAAGGAGAAGTTCAGATATGCTACCTGGGAGAGTCTGCTTTGTTTTATGTCACAGCTTCCTTATACTGTGGACCATATTATACAGCGAGTGTAAATCAGGTGCTCTGCTATATTCAAAAGGCCAGGTTTAGGGCTTTATATACTACCCCACATTAGGGTTTCTGGGGGTTAAACTGGTCCTGAAGGGATTACATCAGCATATATAACCAGGTGTATTTCCACATGTCTGTAGACTTACTCCTTCACCAGCATTTGAAACCCATTGCAGACATGCAGCACTCAGGAAGTAATGCTAGCTCTTTACAAATGATAGATATAACTCTCTTTAATTCCAAAAGAACTATACCAAATTTCTCCCATTGAGTAAAATATCAAACTCTCTCTCTCCTCTGGATTTCAAAACTTACTTCTTGGCTATAACCATGCTCAGAGTTAGATTACGCCACTGTAATTAGCAGTGGCTCGTTACGCTGGTGTTTAAAGCACCTAAATCATTAAGGCAGCTGCTTTCGGACAAAAAAACAAAGTCTGGTCGTGCGGGAATGCGCTGTAATGCAGGCTTACATGGCTTGTCTTTTCTGGCCCAATTCAAAGAGTGAGACCTCCATCTTTTTTCTCTTTTACTCTTGAATCAGCGACATTCATGTTAAATTGTGCTTTAGAAGTTATTGTCTGCTTCTTACAAGCTTCTAGAACATCAGTGCAACCATCTTTGGTCAATAGCTTTAGGGTTTGAGTAGCTAGGTACAGACACTGTGAAGTCTTTGTGGTAACTTCACGCCCACAGGATATCCATGGCTATGTGTAATGTTATAAAGAAATTAGCTGGCAGGGCTAGAGTCAGACTCTATAAACCTGCTGATGAACCCATTAAATTCAAGAGAGGAGCCAGAGCCACGCTTGCTAAAGGTTGTTAGCTACTAATTGCTACATTTTGTGAACCCATTCAGGATACAGAAACCAGTTGGCACTGATCTGGGATCTCTGGGCTAATTGGACTGACACTGACACTCTTGTCCTGCAGAGTTCCCAGGAAAGTGATAGCGCATGCATTTGTGCGAAGGATTTTGCATTCCTATTCAGCAACCATGCACGTGTGACTGATGTTAAATTATGATTTTCAGATTCAGCATAATATGACAGGTGTCAGTTTGATTTTGACAAGAAGTAAGTAAATTGGAGCTATATGAAAAGCACAACCCAAAACATATTTCTGCCCTACTGGCATCCAAGATTTTTACAAAAATACCATCACAGTTGAAACAACCCAGAGGAGAACCTTAATGACTAATGAGCAACGGGAAACACTCCAGCACTCTTCTAGCCTTTAATTTCCACCTCAATGCATGGCAGAGCATGCCTTAGTCCTCCAACTAGCCTCATTAACATGCATATTCTCTTGATTTAACAAATCAAAGCACTTTCTTTTTAAGCCAGGTGCTTCCCTCCTTAGCTCCGGGACTGTTGTACTTGATCTGCAGAGCTTCATCAGAATTAACATTAAGCTAGGGTTTAATGTTAATTAAGCCATAGCTTAATTAACATTAAATTAATGAGAGGCCAGCGCAGAGTAAACCTCACTGCACCCAGTGCAGAACAGATATGATGTTCTACAGGTTGCTTTGCTACATGAATGCATCGCTTTCAAAGTGCAGTAAGTAATGTAAGGGACAATATGTGAGATCATGATACAAAGTGGTGGGCATGGGCTGGTGACCACAAATTTAAAAATAATTTTATATTATGATAAAAAGGCATTTTGTTGTTGGGATAATTGTTGTTTACATTATATAATTCATTTTTAACTCAGGTGTATTATCTTTTGAGAATCTTGCAAAGACGAAAGGAGGGGCCTGAACAAGATACGCTTAAAAGTAATAAGAGTAAGTTGAATTTTCCCTTGTAAAATCTGCAGGACACAGAACCAAAACTTCATTCGAATGAATTATGCTCTTCTGCACAAACCCTGTGCAAGGAAAACTAAAATTTAATAATGATAATCAACTCTTTTTTTCTCCTTCTTTCAAGATTTAACTGAATTCTTTACTTTTGATTCCTCTGAGATAAAGCGGAGCAAAGCAATGTGTTTGTGAATCTCCTCCCTTCTTTAATGAGGCTCAGATTCATTAGTTTCTCCTCTTTTTGATGGACAGCTTCCCCCTGCCGACAACAGGCTCGAAACATTTCCACAACATATTTCAGTGCGGCGGTGGTTTTTCCTTTGGGTTTTATTCCAAGTCAAACATGCTTTCGAACTCGGAAAACTGGTGCTTCAAAAAGGAACACGTTGCACATCACGAGAAAGTCAGTAAATACAACACACCCCAGCTGTGAAAGTAGCAGCTGCAGAGGCAGAAGAGAGCTCAAGTAATTCCATGATGACTTCTGCAACGTCTGTTTTATGGGCGCTGCAGGGCTGGTCCAAAGTTCAATGAGGCCCTGGGCAGAAACTCCTCGGGAATTCATCTTTTTATTTAGGAGGATTTAAATTTCTACAGTTTTTCTGTAAAGCTTTCATAAGTTTAAAAAATAATTTAGCGGTTGTATAGAGGTTAATATCATCATACAAGATAAACCAGAAAGAATTTAAAATGGATTTGTCTCAAAAAAAAAAAGCATGTTTAAAGAACTGAAACAAAACAGGAAGTAAGCATTTAGAACATTATGGGGGAAAAAAAACACTTAAAAAGTTAAGACATCAACTAAATTTTTCTTAATATTGAATAGAAACATTTCTGGTTCAATATCAGAAGCCGATTAAATTTTTCTCACTGGAAAAACATTACACAAAGATTCATTCACAAGTAAGTACTTACTGTTGCAAAATATGCTAATGACAGTGATTGGTGCTGCATTTATAAACTTTTTTTTGCTGGAGAAAAAAAATCTGACAGTGGAAAGAATAAATTTTACTGTAAAACAGCAAAGACCAGACGTCTCTCATACGATTTCAGATAGAAATATGAAATAGAATCATAAGAATTATTGAAAGAGTTGTTAAAGGGACGAGGAGCACTGACAGAGAGCCGTGTAGAAGAATGACTCAAAATCACAACTTAGCAATGGACAGGACTAGTTTCTCCAAATGGGAAACATTTTGAATATGTCATTAACAAGAAAGGTTATTCCATAAACTTTTTTAAAAATTTCTGCAAGTGTGTTTCACACCTGTACACCTGTAGCCTATAACTTTATTTGTGGGATGATATGCAGTGATTTCTTTGTATGTCAGAATTACTTGGATCATGTGGTGTGAATTTCATGCCCGTGACTCCATCAGCAATATTTAAACTAAGGAAAATATCAATTTGCTCAATATCTGTTGCGTCTGCTGTACATAATTATTTGAACTTATGAATGTGGCATTCCAGTCAATCAGCGCCATAAGGATTTAAGTTCATGGAGCCACCATTACAGCTGGCTGGATTTAAGCAGCTGATCGTACCTTGGGCCGGCCCTGGATGAGTGACCTTATTTCTTTTGATGTAACTAGCCTTACAGACCCAAATGCAACACGCCATCTTTTCAAATGGGATTTTAAAAATATGAAACAAAGAGAGAGAAAGAGAGAGACCCACCAGAAAAAAAGCCATGAAACGAAACAGAAGGAAAGAATGGGTAAAACAAGCCTTAGTTTGAAATACACAGTTTCATGTCAGGGGAACTTGACTCAGCATTCACTGTTGTAATTGATCATGAAGCAGCCGCTGGGCGTGTCAGTGCAGCTGTTGTGTTGCAGCTTAGTCTAATTAGCAGCCAGTGACCGATGACCCTGGACAGGATATGATGTGTACCTGCCTCTGCTGCTTTTCTAAACACTTGGGTGTGTTTTTCCCCATTTTCGTCTTAGACACAGGTTAAAAAGAAAACATGTTGAAGTCCTCCCTTTTGGCACCTAAAACAACTGTACTTTTGTGCTCTGAAAATCTATTTATAGTAACTTGTACTATAAAGTGGTGTGTAATCATATGCACTATGATCTATGTTTAGTCCTCCTAGATGTTTATCTATTTGGTTTTATTAACAAACACTTTACGATAAAAGCATTTACAACTGGCCTGATTCTGATAACAAACTACAGAAATGGCTATCTGAGGAGTTAGTGTTTGTGTTTCAGTGTGTGATTGTGTACATTTCCACATGTGTGCTCTCAAAGCAGAACATTTTTCTTGGAACACTTTGGAGATTTTACAAATGTTAGCCTGTCCTCTCCAGGTTTTTAGATTTTTTTTTTTTTTTTTTGCGATGGTGCTGAAATGTCATCACTTCGCAAGAAGGGTTTCCAGACTCCCCTCTGTCCCTGCTTTGAGGGGGTTTCTTTGAAAGACTATCAAACTGCTTACGTGAAAAACTCGTACAATCATGCGGACAACTTCTGCTGGAGTTGAACTGAAGAGCATTGCACAAAAGCACGCTCCTGTGCCAAACAAGTTTTGCATTTCCCTTCAACTGTGTCCAAGTCTATAATCCCTCCATCCATCTAAGTCAGCCTTTCTTCCCTCTCGTCTCTTCCTTCAGCTGTTCCATGCCCCTGCTCCACTGGGACTGATACAATATTTTCCACCCTCAATTAGCAAAGAGCCTGTCAACTAATTCCAACTGTTCTTGCACCTGAGAGGGTGCTGGGAGTCTGAGCTGGAAAAACTGAGTGGGGTGGAGGTGAGACGGTAATATAGCGGTGTCGACAAGAGTGTGAGAGCAAGCTAAAGACTTCAAAGCAGTGACACTTCAATCTCTACTGCGTTTGCAAACTTACGTATCTGTCTTAAACCAGATCTCATAGAGATGCACAATCACAGACTAACTCCAAGTTCCATTTTGGTAAATTTCAAGCAAAGCCTTCATGACCATTTGTTTGGCAGTGTGCTCAGCTCAGGGTGCTACAACATCCCTTAACTCTGTGTGAGCACAGAAAAATCAGTTCTTTCCAGTAAAGGAAAGGATAATGGACGAGGAATATAAGGAAATAACATGTTAACAGACAAGAGTTCCTGTTGACTTCGACATCGTTGGTGTAAATGATTTTTGGAAGAAAAACTGCAAGTTTCAAAATCTCAACCGCTTTCCTTATTTTCTCTTAAATTTGACAAATTTCCTTGTTCGTTTAGCCCACAGTTCTCCCGAAATGTGTTTAGTTTGAAATTTGTTTAATAGTTAGGTGGAATTATTTCCTACGGTAGCTGACATAAGTCGCCTTTGATGAAAGAGTAATGTCACAACCTGGTCCAGAATTAAGACAGGGGTAATTAATCTCAGCTTGAGTTTATGCAATTACTAGTGGATTTTAAAGACTTTGCCAGGTGACTGTTACTGACAGGTTAACAAGTCTTTGCACTCTGCTCGGTGAAACAGTGGAAGCAGACTCTCTGGCCCGTCAGCTCGACCCAGCAGCTGCTCTTCCCCCAGTAGCTGAATGGAAAAAAGTCTGACTCACCTACTTGTATAAAAAGGTAATAACTACCAAATACATAAATATTACCGTCAAAGGCAAAAAATGTCTCTCCGAAGACTATCCAGTCATTCGGTCAGCCAATGACTAATGGAGAGGGAGGTCAGATCATGGCCAGTTTTAGTTCATCAGGCTTTGTCCAGCTTTTAACAGACGTTCATTGATGGGCTGTCTACTGAGAAACAGCTTAATCAAGCTCCTTGGAAAAATTGCTAAACTACAATATGCACTGTGGACGATTGCTGGTCATTTCACGTCGTTGCTATTTCCTACTTTTACACTTTTGATTTTTTTTCTGGTACAACGGAGGAAAGTTTTGAACAGCTTTGACAATAAATGGTTCATATAATATTTCTATTATCCACTTATCATCTGACTCCTATAAATATTATCTATCAGCAAGAACACTCAGAGTTCTTTGGTGTGATTAGAGGTAATTATCTTCCATATTGACCTCATGGAAATATGGAAGATAATATGCCATATTATCTTATGGATAATAAGATATCCATAAGATATCGGAGTGTCGGAGTGTCCTCAGATACTCCGAGCCAGCGCATCAGAGGACCAGTACTACAAATACTCAAAGCAGCGTTTTATATAAAGTCTTCTGAGAATAATAAAAAATTTACATTAAATTATACAATAAACTTTCCATATATTTCATCAACCACACCAGGTTAAATAAACTGATACACAATAGGAAAAGGAAGTGGCAAAACAGTAATGCGAAGGTGCTAAATGGGGTTACAGACCAGCAAACGAGAAAAGAGACTGGAGCCATATTCTGGAGATTGTGCTCCAGACTTCCACACATATTAGATGGATAAAAGGGCTGTGTTGTCTTTGAGGCAGTCTGTACCAAGTAAAGGAGTTGTTAGATCCTGGCCAGTTTCACTTTTTCTAGATTTAAATAATCTCTGTAAGACGGTCATTGAACAAATCTTTTGAACAAATCATACCACCAGAAGGGGCATTTGATTCCATTTTACATCCAATGTTCTTAACCAGTTTTCTACAAACCAATCACTCAATTATGTGAGTTCAACAGATCAGTTTAATCAGGGGTAATTACCTGTTAGATTTAGTAAGACTCGACTGGTTTATATAAAAATTAGAATTGCAATAAATCAAAACAGGGTTTAACACAATGCCTTTCTGAAGCAATTTGTATTCATACTAAAGTATACATAAGATCATGGGTCAAGTTAATATTTTTTGACCATTTTTCAAATGGTGACATTGAAATCACGTTGTTTGACAGATTGGCAGATTGCAATACACACTTCCGACCACTTGGCGCAGTCATGCATACATTTTCCACTTTGCACAGAGTGTGTAGCAGAGATAACCAAGTCAATCAAATAAAGACTTCCAGGCCCGAGGGCTGTAAACATCCATCTACATTGACTAGACTTAGCTGACTGATCAATATGTTGTATGTAAATGTATGCTGATGACGGTTCTGATGTCTCTGCTGCTCTGTTGACAATAACTTGTTGAAAACAATAAATATATTTGAATCACAAAACTGATTCCCAGGCAAGTATCTGAACATCCCCTCTGGCCTGTATACAATACTCAGTGCATCTTGCTAATCAGAAGCTGACAGTATCTTGGACATTTATGGATGTTTTGGAGCACGGCTGTGACCATTGCATGTCTCAGACCAATGCAGCTGAACCCCTGGTGTACATGGAATGCATGCTTCAAGATTTCCTCTCGCTGAAGCAAGTATTTCCAGGATCAGGAAACCACTTGACCAGAGATTATTGCCGACTTCTGATCATTTCAATTGGAGACATGTTCCCTGATTTCAAAATGTTCGCTGAAGTGGTGCTTGTAATTCCAGTCTCCAGTCTGACAGCAGAGCATGGATTCAGCCTCCAGAGCAACAACAAAACAGCTTTATGAAATTACCTGTTCAAGGCAAAAGTCCAAAAGCTCATGGCACTAACCTCTGCAGCAATCCCACTTGAAACATTTGATTACCTATAACAGGGTGCACAATGGAGATCCAAGTAAACCAATAGGAAGTTTTTGAGACTGGGCGTTTGGGTAAAAGCAGGTTAATAATTCATAATTTAAGTGTAATTGTTTAATTTCATTGTTTATATGTGGTTACTGAGGCCACAGTCAGTGATTTTTGTCACCGTGGAGAAAAAGTTACATGTATTCGTCTGCTTAATGAGTGATGGCACAACGTGGAAATAGATTATGTCAAAATGACAGAAAATAAAGAAACTTCAGTTTGTTTGTTTTTTCTTATTTAGCTCTGTCTGTCTGTCAACATACCTGGTTATGAAATGGCATATTTATACATGGTTTATAGATGCAATGTAGTAACAGACAAAAATGCCAGGAGAGTGCACACCGGTGAAGCCGAACACTTACCTGTAACCATAGCATATATTTTTAAGTTTCATCTTTACTGCACATTCAGTTTGATGACTTGCAATATTTACAAGTGTGAGCTGATTGGGGATGCTTGGGAGATCCCCAATGAGCTCACACTGATTGAAGATCAATGTCAGATTATTGATCCCCAAAAAGAAGCTTCTTTATGAAACTTCAGTCTGACAGCAGAGCAGTCAGACTGCTCTGCTGTCATAAACTTCTTTTTCATAAACTTCTTTTTCATAAAGAAGTTTATGAAAAAGCCTACCTACATGCACAAATTAGGATGTTTACCAAGAGGAAAATTTGTAATCTACAAATCTAATCTGGGTTATAGTTCTCAAAACCTATGCTGTGGTTTAAACCTGCTTACTTAAGACCTGATGCACTTTCACCACCCTTCTGAGAAGTTAATTGTCAGTAACACTGAGACTTTTTTCCAGCCCTAATGCACCACACCAACTGATGCTCAATGTCTTTCCTGAGTATCTGCTCTCCCATTAGTCCATTTCCACACAACGGTATTCTCTTCTCACTTAGCAACGCCTCTCCCATGCTCCAAACACACAGAAAAAGCTCACTGCTAATATAACCTTTGGAGATTCCCATGAACTATAAAATCGATCACAAAGTTCAACCATAAAAGCAGGTTTGTCACAGGGTGCACTGACACTAATTTCAGAAGCTACTTACTGTCGGCATAGTTTTTTCGCCTGGTGCCATCCACTTTTCCTGTTTTGTCAATGCTGAGGAAGAACTTGTTGGCAGAATAAAGCCGCCGTAGTCTGACGTCACCTTCCAGGTGATTGTAACTACGAGTGTGCCTTTCCAAAGTCCATGAACAGTTGGTGCCGCTCCCCAGCCCCTGAAGGGGTTCATGCCCTGCTCGAGGAGGACAGGCTCCGGTGCCAGTGGTAACCAAGAGCAGGGTGAGGCATACAAGGGCAAAGGAGGATGCACTGGACAATGGGATGAGCGTCCCAGTGGAGGAGGCAGTGGTAGCTGTTCTGAGGGTAAGTTCAGGGCAAAGATGAGCTGCGGATGTCATCCATCTGCACATGGTGGGTTAGGCTCCCAAGGTGCACCTTGTGCAAGCTGTAGGCATGCTGGTGATCAAGAGATGTCAGTGTAGAGGGTGGGAGTCCTGGACAGCGAAGGGAGGAGAATGGTAATACCAACAAATCCTCTGGATGTCACTGATAGTCAGTCTCCTCTTTGGGTTGAAAGCAAGTTTCTCTGGATGTCATCTTCAGCTTTGAAATCACAGGTTCTGCTCCTGACATGAAGTCCACTCTCTCAAGTCCATCTTTAATACGGATCCTTCTGGTGCCTCTCTGGACTGAAGTCTTCTTCAGTATTCTGTAGATACAGTCCAAGGATGTTTAAGAATAAACATGAGTATAATTCTTGAGTTTAGTCCGAATGGATGAGTGTATATCTTTATGCGTGTGTGTGCATGTGTGGGTGCATGTGTGTGTGTGCACCTTGCGCTGCTCTGCTCTTTCCAGCTGGATAGAAACAAGTCGCCTGTCTGAGCTGCTGACCCGTGGCTGAGAGAGAGTTGAATGAGAGTTGCTGGTGACTGACTCTGTGTGTGCGTGCTCGGGTGTGTGTGTGTGTGTATGATACTGAGGGAAATAGAGAGGCAGCAAGTATGGGAGGGAACGAACCAGTGTGAGTCTGCGACAGTGAGAGAGGGAGGAAAGTGTGTGTGTGTGTGTGTCGTGGTGAGAAGAAGCCAGTGAGTGTGTGTGAGAGCTAGCATAGGGCAGCGAAGCAGTAAGCTACCAGCCTCATGCTCTGCTGTGTGCAGTCAGTCAGCCATCTCCCCTGTGCCGGCACTGACTGAGCCGTCGTGAATTTTATCCTGGGCAGGGCCAGCGTCTAGAGGGTTGAAAGGAGAACGGGTGGGGGGTGGAGGCCACTGCGCCCATTCATTGCAATTTTATACAAATGAGAAAGTTTGAACCAAGTATCGTCCCCTTTCAGTAGTCTCCTCTCAGAGGAGTTCACTGTGTGAGAAACACATATTTTTACCCTTTCATGGTCACAAACACCTGGAAAAACTTAGAAAACCTCAGTTCCATCTCATGACCTCCGCTGTGTCCCCTTGATGTGAAGCATTTTGTAGCAAATCTTCTCCATTACTGTCTCATAACAGACCCTAAGCCAGCTAGGAGGCAGCTTTTTTGACACCTTCATGCTCATTTCTTCTCTTTAGGCATATGGGACAAATTAAGGGAAGGATTTGCTTTTTTTTTTTTTTTTTTTTTTCACGGCTTCTGGTTTAAATCATCAAGCAGTCAGAGACACAGTGCAGGTTCCCTGTTGCAGGTTGAAGACGTGTTAGCAGAGCTATTCCAGAGGATGGCAGAGAGACGTTTTGATCACCTGTGTTAATATTTCAATGAAACACCCCCTCTGATCTTTACCATTTAATTTAGCAGAGCGGGATGGAAATGAAAAACACATTTTTTGTGACTTCCCACACTCCTGTCTGTTTTTTACAAGCTATTTAATAATCCTGATTAGGTTGAGGCAGTGATGTACGGCCAGCCTGTTTAATCCTGTTAAGACTTATGTCATCTTTCAAGAAAATGTGGAAAAAAAATTTACCCATAAGCTAAACAAAGAAATTCAGATTGCCTTATTTCATTTAGTTTCTAATTAACTAGTCATACACCTTAATTTCTTTCACATGCATATTTTTTTTTTATAAAACATGAAGCTAGAGCTGCAAAAATTCATTTGTGAGCTTTATAAATCATCTTTTCTTTAGAGGGGGGCTTGTTTGACTTGCAAGTACCACTTTTGGGTCCTGTTTGTCCAGCACTAGAAGTGCTTTTGAGAACTTCATACTTAGAAAGTGTGAAAGCAGCTTTACACTGTTTAAGCATTTTAACCACTACCGCAGACCTGCTGTTCCATCTAAGTTATACCTAACCTATAACCATTCAGATAAAGAAAATAAACTAAAACATTTTTAGTTTATTTGTAAATATACAGTGTTTTTACAAAAGAAAAAGCAACATTTAGTGCAAATTTGTATGGTATTTTTTTTGGGTACTTATAAGTATTCTTTAGAGAGACAGCCTGGCAAAAGTAGCTGTCTCTCAAGCTCCTGGTTTTTGCAAACGTCACTGTATGGCGCTGGCATTAAGGTAAAAGTCTTAACAGTTTGTGTCCAGGATGTGTGGGGTGTACAGAAATGGCAACTGCCCTTTTCCTGACCCTAGCCTGCACAAGTCCTGGGTAGAGAGAAGGTCAGCACTAATGATTTTCTCTGCAGACCACAAAACCTGCCGTTTTGTGGATTAGCCAAACCACACAGTGATGGAGGTACACCAGACAGACTTAATAAAGGCACTGTCGAAGATGACCAGAACCAGCCTTAGTTGATACTGCAAGGACAGTCTTTGCTGGGCATTTTCCTAAACAGTGTCTATGAATGAGGACAATTAGGCCCTGAGAAAGAGTGACTTCTAGCAACAGAAAGTGATCCACAGTAGACACAGTGTTACTAAAGATGGTGAGGGGAGAAGATGTGGGATCCCACTTTCATTTCCACTGTATTAAATGTGTTTAACCTCCAAGGGGTTTTCACCTCACCCGTGGACCAGCAGATCCACCTTTTGTCCTTATTCAGAGTCATTACTGTATCAGACCAATAACAGTGATGTCATCTTCAAAATTCAGGAGTTTCTTGCTGAGATGAAGAGCTATTATTTGTGTACAGAGAATGAGGAGAGAACAAGCCTGGAGGGGCAGTGATGCTGGTGGTTCGTCTGTGCTGAAGAAGATGCTTCCTGGTCTCTTCTGCTTATGCCGGTCACTCTGGAAGCTGGTGAGCCACTGATAGGTGAACCATTGTCCTGTTAGCAAGGTTAGCTTCTGGTGGATGATGACTGGGTTGATGGTGTTAAAGGCTGAGCAGAAGTCCACAAACAGGATCCTGTTTGCGGGATGAAGTGCGGTCCCAAAATCACTGCATTGTCTGCTAACCTCTTTGCTCGGTAAACAAACAGCAGGGGGTCTGTGATGTTCTTCAAACTTTTCAACACCAGTCGCTCAAAGGATTTCAAGACCACAGGCATAAGGGTGATAGGTCTCTAGTCAATTAACCCTGTGATGGTGTGTTTCTTAGGGATCCAATGAACTGACATGATAAGCTGCTTTTAAAAAAAAAATCTGGTAAACACAACCTGTTGACAGAGCAAGGAATGCTAGAAGATCTTGTAAAACAAGACATTTTGTCCTGATAAAAACAAAATTCCAGGTAAGAAACAGAATCACTGATATCAGTCACTCTGGAAAGGAATACAAAGCAATTTTAAGGGTTTAGGACACACTATATTGAGAGCCTCTATCTAAAAATTGAGGAAACATTACTCAGTATTAAAGAACCTATAGAAAATACCATAATAGCTTATCAATGACCCACCCACAAGGTTAGTGTTCATGATTCAACAATAAGACAGAAATTAAGCAAGAATTGGAGCCTCAAGGCTCCAAACCCTGTAAACCAAAAATAACACAATACCAAGAATCCATATTGCACATTCAGCAAAAAAACAAACAAAAAAACATCTGGACAATTATCAAGACTTCACATGTTACATCACATCTGACATAAAACAAACCCAGAATTTCAGAAAAAGAACATCATACTGCAGTTAAATGGTCTGAGGCTGCTTTTGCTGCTTTAGAACCTGGATGACTTGATGCTCCCAAGTGGGAATGTCCCAAAAACTGAGTTTATGATCTCAAGCTCAAACTTTGACAGCATGACACCATAAACATGGTGTGTATTTCAGACAGCTATAACTTCAGTCACTTCATATAATAGGACAATATCAACATAAATATATCAGGTAGTGCTTGATGCAATCTTTTAAGGCCATTTATGCCCACGTTTTTTTTTTTTTTTAATGAAGTTCAGCTCCATATTTTTATGGTCCAATTGACAAGCGGCATCTTGTCTAGCCTGGATATTTCAAAAGGGCTCAATTTTATTGGTGAGCCTGGCATAACCAAGTTTGCTGGTTAGCTTGGTGCCACCTATTCCAACTGGGAATATTCCGTTTTTAAAAGTGAATATACTAAGTTTTGCAATAAAGACAATTGTCCATCAACATTTATCAATCGAAAATTTTAAATATCTGACCTTCTATATGTTTCCCTATTCTGAATGGTGTGGTTAAAAATTTTTAATAATAAAAAAGATTAAAGTATAAAATCACCTGTTATGCTTTGGTTGTGCTTTGGTTGTGAAAAGAGTAACTGTAGAAAAACGACACATAGAGTAGGAATAAGAAAAACAGGAGAATTGAGCTAAGGAAGACACAGTTGTTTCTTCTTTTATAAAAGTTTCTTGTAATTAAAATTATATATCCTTCTATGTACTTAAAATCCCTTTTAAATAATGAAGAGCTTTCTCAAGTCATCAACGAAGTTTGGGCCTCATGTGAATGTCAGATGTGGCAGCAGATTGCATTACGGTGTCTTAGAAGCAAATGTTTGGGCTCTGAGCTCAGTGCCAGACCATAGACAAGTGTCTTATGTGTTCTTTTTATCTCAATGTCTTAACATGCAACATCCTGCTGTTTTACAGTGCTATGGTTTGATGTTGTAAATAACAGCCTTTCGCTTACTTTCGTGATCAAGACATGTGGCACGTAACTGTCCTTGTCAAGTTCCCATCACCTAAAGTACACAGTTGCAACCTGTGAAGAAATGTATGTCACAATCTTTAGTTTATAACTCAAAAGCACGTGTCTTATTTTGGAAGAAAAAAAAATCCATATCTCACAGTACAGAGGTGGCTGCAGCTCTTAATATTGAATAATCTTTTGAGATTTGTGAACATACAGCTGCGTGACATCAGACTATAAAGCATAAATACAAGATTACATTAGATATACAAATATTTCTTAATTATTACCTTACCAGTGTCTGAACTAAAGTAGCACAATAGTTACTTTGATAGGCATGTCAACGTTACTAATGGTTGTCAATAAAATCACACTGCAAAATAGTCTCGCTGTTCTCAACAGTTCTCACAGTTCTGTCCCAAATGCTTGCAATAGCTACCATGTTGAATCCTCTACCAAAGCTAGCCACTCAAGAACATATCTCTTTACAGGAGGTGCAAATAGTTGTGGAGGCCCCAGTAAACTGGACTGAACTGAATGACTGTTGATTCTTAAAGCAAATACCAGCACAATAAATGAAAGGTTAAAATATTATATAATGTCCAAGATATTTTAAAACCCGGAAAAATTTTGGTTTTGTGGACAATGGTCTTACACCTACAAAAGACAACATAACTACTGGTTTGTTAGTAATATCTGATTAATTGACCAACCTTTTGACCCTTTTTCCCACTCTTACAAGAATAATTGGAATATGATAAATCTGTATCAAGTGAGTTTTGTTGAGCTTTGCTGCTTTGAACTGATTTGTGTTTACTTGTGTAATGTGGGTGTGTCGTGAATAGAGAAAGGCACGCAGAGAGCCAGGCACCCTAAGGAGGATGTTCTTGAGTCGAGGAACCTAATCTTTCCCAGCAGGGATCGAAGCAACTCTGTAAGTATCTGAATAGAGATAATATCTCTATAATGAGGCCTGTTTTGTACCATCAAAGTCTTCAAAAGGATCTGAAACCTGACCTCCTTCCTAGCACGAACAATCCCTCAGTAAAAGCTCCCTATTATTAATTGTTTTCTGTTTCTGCTAAAGGCTTGTCTTGCTTGTTCTCTTGCTGTTTTTCTAACTTTGTACCCTTGGACTGCTGCCTTTCAACATAGCTACTTGGATCTCACCAGTTTTTAACAAAATCTTTCCTTTTTCAGATAAATACTTTTCTACATACATACATTGTTCAAGGCAAGTGCCTATGCAGACAATATACCAGTCATATAATTCAAGAAACAGTCTATTTTATTTAAAGTCAGTGATTATGCAGTTATTGTTTAGTGATCTTAACAGCGCCAGGTAGATCAGTTCAGACCAAAGCATAGGTGTGATAGATATCTCTAGTTGTGGTTGGCTGTTAAACAAACGGATGTAGTTGAAGGAACTGACAAGACCACCACAGTTTGGACCTACTGATGACATTTGCATGTCCTGCTTCATGATCATTGTTCATTGTTAGCAGCATTGTGATAAGTGAATTATCTTTCAGATGCTAAAGGAGTTTTGAGAGATGTAGTGCAGCTTTTAGCAAGATAACAAGCAAAGGTCCAAGCATCTGATAGAAAGAGATGAAAAACAATGTACATCTGTGTGGTCTATATAAAGCACAAGGAAGTAGAGACAGACAGGGAAGGTTGTTGGGCGAACTATTTAAAAATGCTGACTCTGCATTTTTTCACTTCGCAAATAAAGTCAACAATGTTAACAGCAGCATACACTAGCTGCCCTTTGAGTTGGTCTTGCCCATCATATGATTACATGAGTCAGTTATTATAAATGATCATAAAATGCAAATCTGTGGCAGCCAGGTAAGTTATGATTTCTCTTGTACACATAACAATGCCTTTAAAATAAATCTAACAAGGCTTTTATTTTAATCATTTAATTTTACGCAACCAGAATGGTAAGGGAAGAAAAAAAAATACCATTCCCCTTGGGCTAGCTGTACAACAAATTTGTAAAAACCACCTCACATCCTCTGTTAAGTATAGTGTAGGATCTGTGATTGTAGACTAGATTTTTAGAAATTTGTTTTTCTGTGGGTCTTTGAGCAACAAGATTATTTAAAATGTATAGCCAAATCAATACAGAAACAATTCACCAGGTCTTCCATCACCGACCTCTCAGTTGAGAAATAGAGAAATTTTACAAAGAGTGATTGTCAAAGATCTCTATCAATTTCTCTTTCTGTGTTCTCCACTCCTGTGAGTAGCCACAGGAGAAGATTCAGTGCAAAAATCAGGTTGTGACAGCTGGGGTACTAACAGATTTTATTAAAAACAAAACAGGAGATATTTCTAAACGTTTTACTGCGAGACTGTGTTACATCAACAAAGCATTAATTTATTCAGTACATCATCACCAGGGGTAATCGGTTCACCTCTGCACGTACACTCAGCAGGTTCAGACAAAATGACAGACTCATGTCAAAAGGCATTTTAGTTGAGCACAAATCTCACAGAGAAGCATCTCCATAATATCTCCCTGGCCAGGTGAAGCTGTTTCAACAGCAGCCTACTCTCCATCTGTTAAACAATGCGCAGCCCCTACAAAGGTGTGCAAAAGAATCCCCGTGATCAAAGTACGTGAGAATGGCGGCCTCATCGTGGCCTGGGTATTATCAGGACCCATGAAAGCCTGTCTTCTCTTTTGTTGGTAGGGGCATTGACAGTCACTCACCAGGCAATGACTGTCACGTCGGCGCAAAAAGCCAGCCGTCGACAGGGGCCGACCACATCAAACGAAGCTGTCAGGGGGCCCTGCTTGTGAACTGTGGCAACAAACACCTCCTGATCCTCACCTACAGCTCAAGAACAGACACCCACTGCTGTGCTTCCAGCCACTGCCTCCGCTGAGAAAAGATGTTCTGTCCGGACCTCATTTCCTTCTCCACTGCACCCCTCCCAGCTACCACCACCTTCCCTTGTTTCTCCCCTTCTCTGTCAAGTAGTGCTTGTGCTAACCTCTTGTCTGCTGACACACAAAGGCTTACTAAAGTGGGTTTTATGAGTGCATGTGAAGGGAAGGCTGGTGCTGCTGGAGGTCAGAAAGTAGACAGGATGTGAACAACATAAAACAGTTTTACTTTCAATTTGAACCAGTCACACTTGATTTTAACTTTTTTGGGTTGTGACTTTAAAAGTCACAGGGTGAAAAGAGGCAATATATTTCAACAGGTTGCGACAAGTACTCTTTCCTGGATTACCTACTACTTTTGTTAGCTTTGTAGTGATAGTTCACACTTAAAGTTAGTTCTTTAACTGGGTTAAAAAGATGTTTCTGTCTTTAGAAATAGACATCAGGCATTGTAAGATTCCTCTAGTATTTAACATTAACAAAAAAAAAACATTTTACAAAATGAATCAAAATCAAAATTAAAGTGAATCAAAATCAAAATTGTGGCAACTACTGTATTGCCTTCCAATCAAAGCGTAGTCATTGCTATGATAAAAAAAATGCTTTCATGGCATCTGCTTGGCCAATCAATAAGTACAGAGTCTTGAGGTCTTCTTCAGATACCATACTTTAAAGCATATTTGTGTTATGATTATGACAGATAAAATATAGTGCCTTAAAAAAGAAAGCCCAAATTAGACAACCACTGTCACCGATTTTTCCAGAAAATTTTTGTAACACCTAACCCAAAACTCAGGGTCATCAAAGGTTGGAAACTTTTGCTTTAACCAAGCAAATGAATATGTTTGATGTGTACATCAGTGCACTCTGTGTATATTTCTATATACATACATGTCTTAGTCATGAGTTAATGAAACAAATTAAAACAATACATGAAATTTGTCATACCTTTACGACAGATTCGTCCTCCGGCAAGTTCAAATGAATGTGGACACTGCCATCTGTAGGTCAAACATATGTAAGTTTTATTTGAAAGCGATGAGTGTGCACACCTGATATCAAATATTTAAAGTATTGAGAACCTAGTTACGTTTTACATGTAGTAATGAAAGATTGACACTTTGATAAATGTTAGAGACTCTTTGGTATTCATGCTGTGGTGTGTGGGCCACCGCATTCTTGCTCCTGAGAAAAACTGTCCTGGGATCGACTATCTTAGCAGTGGACAATGGAGCAAAGAGCTGTACTTAATAATATTCGTATGCTTATAAAACTACCCTTATATTGGTATTACTTCGTGTGCTAAATCTTAACATACCCATGTCATTATTCGATGTATACTACTTCAATTCTTAATATTGCAGCTATATGAATTAATTAATTTATATCGCTACTTGTACTGCCACGACTAATAGTAATAATAATAATAATTAATATATTTCTAGCAGCAGCAACAGTAATCATTAACTCGGACAATAAAATGTGAATAATACTACTAATAAAGTAAAAATTGCTATTATTACTATAATAATACTACTACTACTACTACTACTAATAATAATAATAATAATAATAATAATACTAATAGTAATAATAATAATAATAATAATAATAATAATAATAATAATAATAACTTGTATTTGTTATGTTGTATTTGTTGTTGATTATGTTGATGATGATGATTGCCTCTATTAGAAATCTAGTTGCTAATTATCTTATGTCCTTTTAAAGTGGCGCCACTGTTTTAGGCAATCTGCTGTCTTGTTAATTCCTAAATAGAACCTTTGCAAAGAAAAGTATCGAAGATTCCTCAATGGAGGTATGTTTTAGCATATGTACCTCCATATTCCTCGAGTCGCTGTTCGATGTTATCTGAACTCCTCTCATCAGGCCTGACGAAGGGGCCATTATCTCGGCTGCCGATTAGCTACGTCTATTCCAAGATGGCAGCGTAGTGATCTTGGATCAACGCGGCTATTACATGCCAACATGTCTCTTCTCCGAGCTTGCTCTCTCACCAAATGCCTGGGTCGGCGCAGTTTAGCGGACGTTCGCAGGTGTTTTGCGGAGCGCTGCCAGCTGTGCGTCTCGGCGAGAAGCGCCGCAGTCAGACGGCCATCAGGTAAGCCGCAGAAGGGAACTCTGTTCCTGATGGATATCAGCTTATCTTCCATGAAAAGTTTACTTATGTCTTCGCGTCTTACCTTTAAAATAGTTTCTGGCTTTCATTCCACTAATACTCTAGTTTTGCTCAAAACCTCAATTATTCGTCCTTCATTGAGTAGCTTTGTTAGCTTCGTGGCTGGTCCACGTTCTTACCTTGATGTAGGCAAACAAAGTGATAAAATCACGTTTCCAAACGAATACACAAAGTTCATCAGCAGCTATTGTTCTCGAGGATGACTTCTACTGCTGTATCTTGATGGTTGATGGTTTAAAATTTCTCGTCTCTTCGTCCTTGAGCCAGAGACTGAAGTTCCAGATTCCCGTCATGTTTACGGCACGAGGTTTTCTCTTTTATATGTCACTGTGGGATATTTTGAATTTGTACTTTAAAACATACATGTAACCTTAGAGTTTCAGTGTCGGTATAATAAATGCAGTATTACAACCTCAAAGATGTGCACCGATACAGTGTCGAGTGTACTCTGTCAGTTGAATTGTCCCTATGCTTGCATATTTTATTTGCATATTACTGACTAGATGAAAAGCTCAATGAGAGTCGTAGTGACATTATGAAAATGGAAAATAGCGAGAAGATTGAGAAAGAAAATTTGCAAATGCATATTTTTCGAATATCTGCTTGATATCAAGAGCGAAAGACAAAATGTTAGTTTTTGAGAATTAGAAGCATGTTTATGTCAGACAGATGATCCAGACTGTGTTTGTTTTTTTCCAGAAATACCTTTGTACCTACAAAGAAGAAATATTTCATCTGTTATCCCGAAATCGGAGGATGCAAAGAAACGTGTGCATGAACAGTCTCAGTTGTTAGACGGTATGTTGACTTAGAATGCAATTATCATTTTTAAGTCCCACAAAAAAATTGGAGAATCGGTTTTTAGAGGACTTATACACACAATGCATGTTGCAAGGCAGGCTCCAGTTTTGACAAATAATGTTTTACCAGAAAAGTAGCAAACCATATTTTAAGTTTCCTTCTGAAGTTATGTTGTGTTTTGTATCATTTCAGTGTAATATGATATTTCCCTTCCCTTTCCTATTCATAGTCCTTGAAGCCAGGATCCATCAACTCCAATCTGACGTTGTTTTAGATGTCCAACATGCAAAAGTCCAGTTTCTTAAATCTCCTTCTTTTGGGGGAGGTGTTTCATCTGGAAGGACTCTTAAAGGATCCTCTAAAGACAAAAGCGACATTCCTAAATCTGGGCAGGTGGATAGAAAAGGGGCCTCCAAGTCTCAGCCGAGCCGCTGGATGGAAAAATTATCTGAGGAGAACAAAAATAAACTCAAGAAACAGCAGATCCTCCAGCAGAAAGTACAGAGAAACGCTAAAGAAAAGCTGCCAGGGAAATCTAAAGCAAGCAAAAGTAGCTTAATGCCCACAGGTACAACACATAAAACTATATCTTCTGCCGCAAAGAAGAGGAGAGGTGGCACGAAGCTGTCAGATGAAATCTGCTCCTCGGTTTCTTCAGCAGCCGCAGTAACAGCCGGCACCTCCGCAAAAGCAGCCGAGGCACTTAAAACATCTAAACAGAAGAGGAGAGACTCAAAAAGTAAAGTTTCGGACAAGAGCGCAACAAAAAAACCAAAGGACAGAGATCTGCCTGAGATTGAGGAGCTTGAAAAAAGAGTTAATGAGCAAGTACAGCAACGTATATATTTGAGTACGACGGCGAGCTTCCAGGAGAGCAGCACAGGAAGTTCATGTGGGGACATCCTGCTCAGCGTCCGCTCCTACCTGGAGGCGTGCGTGTTTATTGGGGACATTGAGCGCTCGCAAAGTTTCCTTCTCAGTCAGCACAGAGTTATGAGCCGACGTAAACATCTTACCACAGATGTTTACAACATTATGATGAGGGTGTGGGCCAAAAAGGTAAGTGCCCACTGCCCATTTTAGAGGGCTAATATGCTGCAGTTTCCTAGACAACAGCAAAGTTCTACAAGTTTTATTTGGATTTTATATAATGAAACTTGCACAAACAAGAGTGTAAATGTTAAGTGGAAGGAAAAAGATTACTGGTTTCACCACTTTTCTTGACCATATTGTATTTATATCTGAAAGCATATTACAGTTGTTATAAAGTCACAAGGAGATTACCATCTTTCATGTATTTATATTACAGTTTCAGCCAACTATGTTTTTACACTTTTATGGATGGCTTTCAGATATAAGAAAAATGTTTATGCCGTGTTATTTGTTTTTAGGTTTAATTTCCTTTCTTTTTTTGTGTTATCAAGCATAAAGCGAGGAAAACCTTTTTCTCAAACACATAATCGTGGTTCTCTTGTCCTCAGGGTACATTGAATCAGATCGGTCGTATCTTTATTCTGCTGGAAGAAGCTGGTCTGAAGCCAAACGTGAGTTCCTACTCTGCTACATTGGAGTGTATGGGCCGAAATCCAAACTGCCCCCCAAAAGTAATTTCGAGGTACGTCTGCGAATGTGCACATCACTACGCAAACCAAAATTATGAAAAAAATGGTTTATTATTATAACATTTTGTATTTTTTATAGATTTATTTAGAAATGTTGACATTAACTGGGTAAGAAAAATATCTCTAGACTGTTCAAGGTTTCAAAGAACCGTAGTAACAATACAAAAGTTTTGCCACCAGGGGTCATACTGTGGCTGTTTGTTTCTGGTAGCCTATTTCTTTTTGGAAGATACAGCTGCTGTTTGCTACCCTCCTCAGCTTTATCATTACCGTAAATGCTGACTAATTTAATTAAATTGCATCTGTTAAATATTTTCTTTTGGAGAAGTGCACACTTACTATCCATTTCTTGTTTTAATCTTTTTTTTGTTGCAAATATAGAAAAGCAAGTGATACAAATATCTGCCAAACTGTCAGTTAGTTATTACATGTATTGACTTTTTTTTTTTTTTTTTTTTACATTGGCTTTAATGAATCTGTAAGACATGGCTCATGGCTTCAAGAGAGAACAGTCCATGCAGCAAAATTGCTCTGTTTGCATTTTGTATTAGTTGCCATTTATCAGCCGGTCTGCTGCCCAGTATTAGCTTTTATTTGTATTTTGTGGTGCACATAAGATTAGTCTGGAGTTATTGTGGCTGCAGGGTGTAGTGGATTTCCTCTTTAATTTACCTCAATGCATGTTACTACATAGACTCTGCTTATTTATTATGTATGCACAGAGATAACAACACAAACAAAATGAGGTAAACAAAGGGAACAGATTGAAAATATAATACAAAAGACATACAAAGTGGGTGATGGGTATGAGACAGCATTGGAAAACGTATAAATTTTTTTTTCCGTAGACAATTTCAACATGGCTAATAGGGATTCAGATGAACCATCTCTCTGTGACTTGAACAAAGATCAGGTATTATGGAAATGGGAATCACTTGGAAAATGCCACAAAGGACTGAGGAGAGATACGGAGAATCCTGGACAGATCTTCCAAATTTTAAGAACGTTAGACATTGGTTTTGGCAAATCAAAGCCTGATTGGTTTATCTCCAGTTGTTTACAACTTGCTAACTAAAATTAGCAGTCGAAACCAATACATTATTTTAGTAAGTTTTCTTTGCCTTGCCATAAAATGAATCAAGTCTATAATTTCCAGCATTTCAGTCCATGAACACATGTACTTTATTTGAAGTTCAGTAAAAATCTGCTTATTGAAAGGTACAATATTATAATTTCCTTATTTTTGATTGAGTTTAAAATGGCTACCTCTATTAAAGATGCTGACCTCCAAAAAAGCAGAGCTTGGTACTAGCAGTAAATGTTGCATCTGTCATCTTTTTTCCTGTCTGAATTATAAAGGGAAACTGACTGTGGAGTAGATTAACATTGGTCACTTGTATTATCTTTTAGAGAGTTTCATGTTTAACTCTTGAAATGTGATTAATTAGACAAAGTAAGAGTCTATTCCCCTTTATCAAGCCTCATTTCAATAAAACATAAAACCTGCTTTCCCTTTTTACCCAGCTTAACAATCTTTAACATGTAAAACCTGATTGATGACTGACTTATGGGACATTTTGTTCCATTCTGGGTCCCATGCACTAATGCAGTTGCATTCGTAATGTAAAACTGTGTCCTATTCATATCCTCATATGATTCCTGTTTCAGTAACCGCACATGCAGGAACCTATGAACACATTCACTGGGAACATCGCCCTATGCTGTGCGGTCCAATAGCAGGCCATGTGGCAGGCCGATAAGGTTGGCAGTGAGATTGGGTTGGTCCATCGATCAGTGTAAGCTGATCCAAACATGACATTGTGGTTCTGCAGCATTGCATTCTTTCCCCAGTCTTTCCTTTATTTTAACTTCCTCATTATCATCCTGAGTCTTTTTTTTATTTTTTGCTATCACTGTTCTTTTTTTCCCGCCCGCACTCAAATTCCTCTCTCCTATTAAGTCACTTTTACCACATCCTCACCCTGAATGTACCCTTTTATAGTTTGCGACTCTCTCACAGAGACACACGCACTCATTCCTTTAAGATTTCCTTTTGAAAGTGCTGTGTCCTCCAGAGCTCTGCGTTCCCCAGGGTGCAGCAGAGCAGTCACCAGGCTGATTATGCTCTATCTGTCAACCTCTCTGCCCCTTTGTTCCTCTGGACCACACTGCCAGCTCCCAGACTAATCCTGCCTTTGTTCGAGGCTTTCTCATTTGCTCAGACCAAAATTGCACGTTTCAACATGAGTGTCTCCAAGGCGGGAGGGAAAATACCGTGACCCCCTTTGCATCGCTGTACGGCTATCTCGAGCTGTGGAGTGCTTTTGTTTTTGCCTGTGACAAACAGATCCCAGCTCTCTTCTGATTAGTTTTTAATAGGTGGAGGCTGCTGAGCCAGGGTTTTCTCCTGATGTTAATTAGCTCACTGTTATTTATAATTGTCTGGAGTAAAAGGTGTGTGCAGGCTGAAGCAGAGCTCTGCTGTCCTCTGTGACTGGTGATAAATGGGTTTCTTCTCGCTCCTCTCTCTCGGCTTTGTGGTGCTGTTATTTTGGTGGCCTCTAGGGGGCACTGCAAGCAAACACACCAAAGGCGACATTGTATTTATTTTGCCTGAAAGTTTTTCAAACATTCGTTTTTAAACTGTTGGATGAAATACAACCAGCTTACAACCTAATGAGTGAGCATGATAAATATGATGCATTCAGAGTAAAATGTTTAAATTGAAGATGCTTCCAGGGCACTAAAACTAAGATGTTTTTTTTAAGAACAAAATCTTTTGAACAGCTAAACCAATTTATCTTTAAAGAACAAATATTTAATTTGCAGCACCTTGCAGGGATACTGATGATCTATGAATGTTTGTCATGTTTGTATCATTCAAACCATAGAGGTCAATATATTTTAATTGGACATTATGTGGTTCAGCAATGGTAGGGCATGACTGTGAAGTGATTTTCTGAATGTTTACCAAATACAGTTTTGCAGATATTCTCATTCCACCCCTTCACTCTGCTACCCTTAAATAAAATCTAATAGAAGTGGGTACCTTCAAAGGTCAGCTAATTAGTAAATAGAACTCCCTGTTACTTTATCTGAGTAGTATCAATACATCTCTTCTGTAAGAACCTTAGTGATCAAACACAATCATAAAAACACAGCGGACAGTCCAGTTTTCAGTTCACACTGGGGGGATGCTTTTATTTCAGTACAGACTTTTCAGTTTTTAATGTGTAAAAAAGAGTATTTTCAAAACCATATGTTTTAATTGTTTGCTTTAGATGTATTTTCTACTTTGTATGGATCTAAGACATAAAATCTCATTTGAAATTTGTGGTTGTATTGTGACAAAATGTGGAGAAGTTAGTGGTATAAATACTTTCGTAAGGCACTGCACTTATAGAAAGATTTTATTAAACATTTCATCTATATTCAACAGAGCGTTTGCTCATTGGTATAATCTGGATTCAGTAATGAAGACTTTTTCTCCCTCGGGGAGATCTCCTGGTGATTCTATTCAAATATAAATTTCACTGTTGTTGTCAGGAGCCATCTGGGCCTGGATCAAACTGTTCGGCCTGACAGAAGGATTGTCAATGCAAATGCCCAAATTTATATTCTGTAGCACTTTGCCTTGGTTTTTTTTTTTTTTCTTCCTTTTTAATCTGAATTAATCAGATGGTTGGCAGGTCATTATTATTCCAGCATGCGCAGGCAGGTCAGATGTCATGAACTTTCACATTGTGATCTGACATAACAACCATAAAGTGGCACACTTCTGAAAATCTGTGTCACGTGTTTTAATGGGCTGTATTCTGGTGAAAATGCTCTGAAGTAGAAGTGTGTGATGTCTACTATACAATTAAAAATGTCTTGTTTTATGAAATGCTATTGTGATTGCAAGAAGGGAATTGGATACAAAAACTAAAGCATCAGTCTATATTCCAAAGGAAATCCATATATAACCTGCACCATTACCACTAATGATTTATTTTGTGCAACTATATATAGAAGCAGTTGTTTAATTTAACTGTATTTCTTGAGTTTTTACATTGCTACAGAAATGCCTCACCTAAATTAGTCTAAAACCTGCATATAGTTTTATCCAATATTTTTCTGTTTAGTACTGTCATGAAGAAAATGTTAACAGGAGTATTGGATCTTATTGCTCGGTGTACCTATTATTATTATTATTTTTTTTAATTTTGTTTATTTTTTGTATAGATCTGTTAAAAAATAAATAGCCATTCTGTACATTGTTTTCTAATGTATGAAAACATAGCAAACACGAGTTATATTGTGATATTTTCTATTACACACACGCATGCACACGCAAAACAAACTAACAAAACAATAAACTTGTACTTCCAGAGGTTATTATATGATCTATTTTTAAGAAGAAATTTTTATTTTACTTCTTTGAATCCTTTGTCTTTTACAATATTTTTCCTAACTTCCAGGTCAAACCTTTTATTTGAATACATTTTTTTGCATACATTTTCGGATTGTTTCCAATGAAACTCAACAGGAATTTGAGCTACAGAACAAATCAGTAATCCAGGGGTCAAGATCAGCTCTCACTGGTAAAATGTGGAAATTTTATTCTTTGTTTCAGATTAATTTAATGGAACAAACTCTACTTTTTCAGTTTGCAAAAGCTTTGGCAGCTGTCATGTTCTGTGATGCACTAAAAATCTGATAAATGTTTGGATTCATGGTGAAAGTTTGTTAAAGTTAACTGCTGAATTAAAACTTAAGTTTATTCATATAAGTTTGCCTGTGTTACAACTTCTAAAAGAGACTTTAAGACCCTTAGATAAAACTGAAAATCAGTTCGACCTCTAAAAAATACACGACTGTCTATGAATCACAAATTGCAGGAAAAAACTAACCTCCCACCCTTTGGCTGTGTCTCGTTGTCCAGGTGTCTGAATCAAATGAAGAAGGATGGGCTGTCTGTGGATGATCTGTTCAGGGAGTGTGTTTTCCAACAAGATGAAAGGGACATGCTGCTGAAGGCAGTTCGGACTGTAAAACCAGACTATGAGCCCAGCCTCACCCTGAAAGCAAGCCGGTGTTCCTCACCCCTTGTACAGGACTTCTACACAAATGTAAGTCAGATGGTGTTTCAGGGGTTGATCATTCACCAGTAGAGGCGGCATTATTTTGCAGGCACATTTTCCACAAACTCTGATATTTCACGTTTAACTGTGCCGATTTGAGTGATTGTTCAATGAGTATCCAAATGGAAAAAAAACAAACATTGATGCCTTCGTTAAAGTTAATCAGAGCATCTAGCTTTTTTTAAATTTAGGTAGCTAACTGGGATGTATATTATTTTGTGGCAGTTTGTCCAATATGCTTTGTAAGGTGAAGCACCAGAGAGCTGTCAGAAGACTCCAGTGTGACTACGATAGATTTGATTTTCACCGCTTAACAACCAGAAAAGCACAGGCCTATTTATAGTCACCCAGCTCTGCTGTCTAATGGCTTCTCTGCCTGTGTTGCCTCTCTTCCTCTCACCTCTCCTACTTTATTCTCACCTCCCTTTCTTCTTAGGCATGTCACGTGACTCATCAACAGCTTTTTGAACAATTGTTGTATTTTTAGCCTGTGTCCATGCACCATTTTTTTACTTTACTTGTCTTCTAACTGATTGTCATATTTTTGGCCTGATTGTGTTAGATTGCTGCTAACAGCATGTGATTTTTTTTTTTTTAATCCTGAGGTCATGCAGCGATAGTACAAAGAAAGTAGGCCCTCTTTTATGTGTTTAATAAAACTCCTCTTGTCTTTACCTGGTGCTAAAGCTACTGCTGGTATATCCAACCACAAATGAACAGCAAGACATGATGTATTATACCCAGTCATTATTTATTTAAGGAAAAATATTGCCAAAATGTTGCATTAGATGTATTTTGTGAGTGATTTATTAGCTTCTTAAATTTCCCCTGGGATCAATACAGGGACATTTAATCTAATCTCACTTGACCTCTATAAGCAAAAACGGGAGGGTAATCCACTTCTATATGACCTCTTACATTGTTGTTGTAGGGAGTTGTGTCTTGCCTTCTTAAAACGGATTCAGCTCATGAAGTTCGTTATGTCATCACTCATATTCATTTTCATTTGTGATTGGGTTTGATTTGAGGGTTATGTTTTAAAGGAAATTTGTACTAGCTGAATCTATTTAAACTAACTGTTAAACTAACAAAATTGAAAACTTCAGCTAGAAGTTCAGACTAATTTCACAGAATGTTTACTTTTCTCAAATTTTCGAAATAAACATTTAAGGGGTTTAAAGCTGTAGCATGTAAATTCTATATACAGTATGATTTTTTTTTTTTAGTTTTTTTTACATATTTATTGAAACTTTCACTACTTCCTGGTAGTATAACAGAGAATATGTGCATAAATGCACTAATTAGTCAGAAACAATTAATCAGAGCCATCAGGACGGTCTAGCATCGTCAATCATACTTTGACAAAAAAAACAAAGAAAAAATTTTTTTTACTATCAACATGAAAATCTTGTTTACCACTGAAGCCAGTTAATATTTTTGTCCTAAAATTAAAAAAATGTTAAAACTGAAAGAGGGACACCGTTTAATCTATTACCATAAAAACATGTATAGCTAAACTAAGATTATTTATAAACTTAGCAAAATTAAAAATATTTTCTTACAAGCAATGATTTTTTTCTAATGACAAATGAGAGCAGTACATTCATGTTACTACCAGTAAGAAGAAACCTATTGGTCAAATTAATACATTATTTTAAACTTGAATCCACTAGGGTTATAAATATTTTGGGGTTTTTATGTGAGACCCTGGCTTCTTCTGAAATATGAGAACAGGTTAAATGTGCCTGTTTCTTTAACAGTGACTTTGATAGCCGTCATACAGGTAAATGATCCAACCACGACTGACTTTTTGGCAGGTCACAAGAGCTTAAAGGCTGTCCAAATAACTAGAGAAGAGAGGAGCAGCCCGGACGGCCTCTGGAGAGTTTTGATTTGCTGTTTGCAGCAGAAGCTCGGTCTAATTAGAACATTGTTTGTTGGTGTGAAAATGAATTTTGATGAAGCTGTAGATCGTACAAAATGCAGTTTGATCTAGTTTCAACGTGTCTGCAGAGACTGATGTGTTTTTTCTCATTGATTTATTTTGGCCTTCATTGCTGTTAATCATGCTAACCATGCAAGAACTAAATAGTGCTTACTTCCCTATTCAAACTTTATTTCACTCGGTTACATAGCTTGAGTCTGCTTTGTTGGATAAGGAAAAATTTACTTTTAGAGTCAAACACCAAATTCTGTTACTTAAATACTTATTTTCTCTGCTTTCTAGCCATCTCAAAGGTTGGTTGGTTGATTGTTTTACTAAAATAGTTGTCTGCAACAATTCGGATTATATGATACTCGGGACATTACATTGCCTCCACAGACTTGTCTTATTTCTTCTTTCTATACATCTATCTTTCTTTCTGTCTTCTTTCTTTTCTTTCTTGATGCCATGTGTTGCCCAGGTGAGACTGGCCTATCCATGTGAACACCTCACAGCCGGCCACCTTCTACAATTGCTCCACGGTTGATGCTTTTGTGACTATTGTTGTCCCATTCAGCGCTTGAAAAGGGTCAGCTTGGCCAACCCAGCTGTGATGTAAATGCAGCATGTATTCTGAAGCTTTTCTCTCAAAGCCAACAGCAACCTCTTCAGCAGTTTGAGCTTCTACAACTCGCATATTAGATCAGACCACATGGGCCTGTTTTTTGTCCTTGTGTGCATCAGTGAGCATTGACCGACAATGGCCTCAGAAATCAACATATCCAAATTCCTTCAATTTCAAGAACAAGTGAGAAACCAAGATCTGAATGAGTTTCCGAAGACATTGGGCTTTAAAACTCTAGTGAACCACATTGAGAGCCACAACCAACAAATAGAGAAAGCTTGGATTATGACTACCAAAAATTACTGAGTAGAATTCATAATTTCACCATTATGGAGGAGACTGGGCTTAACATTTTTGGGACTCTTTTCGGTTTCACTAGGTCAAATGTTCACTGTTAAACTTTTAATCTTACAAGCATGGATTGGGAAAATCCTATTTTCAGCAATAATGAAACATTGCACAGAGAATAGCTAAGACACAGCAGCTGTGCATCAGATATGTTGATTGTGCAATATGTACTCAAGCAGCATGCAGCACCGCTGACATGAAGCTGCTGCAAATGCAGAGTTTTTATGCACCTGCGAGTTTAAATGAGGTAACCTCCAATCGTCTGCAGGCAAACATTTCATCCAAGATGCTGGTTTCCCTACTCTGTTGTGTAACACACAGCTGAGCCTTATGAACGGACCAGTTGGTTCACAAACAAGCACAGGTTAGCTACCAGTAAGAAGAAACCTATTGGTCAAATTAATACATTATTTTAAACTTGAATCCACTAGGGTTATAAATATTTTGGGGTTTTTATGTGAGACCCTGGCTTCTTCTGAAAT
>CAEGAE010004997.1:0-72116 GCA_903067095.1 Girardinus metallicus | reverse complement strand
TTTTTCATAAAACTAAAATTTTAATATGAAAGAATCATGCTAAAATTAATGTCTTGATAGGTTTTAAGTTGTTGTGTAATTTATATCTACATTTTCAACTAGAGATAAACGCATGGATGAGTTTCTCTAGAGTCCTCTAATCCTGGAAATGTTCTTCAGGTGATAGAAGACCAACTTTGTAACTGTCTTTATGTGGCTCTGAATGTTCAGGTCAGAGTCCATCTCTACACCCAGATTTTGGGCCTGAGCAATAGTTTCCAGCGGTAATAGCAGAAGCTGTGTGTTGACTCTAGATCGTTCCTCTTTAGCTCCAAAGATAATAACTTCAGCTTTGTTTCTATTCAGCTGGAGAAAGGCATTATACATCCACACATTTATCTGTCCTAAGCATCTGTTTAGTGCTTGGATGGGTTGAGGGTCTAAGCAGAACTCTACAAACGCACGCACACCTCTCCAGCAGACTGCGGTCATGTTAGGCTGTAACAGCAAGCTCAGCCATGTACTACCACCTGTTTTAGCCCCCCAAAAAGATGTCATACCAAAATCTGTAAATAGCAGCTGGTGATTTTAGGATGGATTTCTTTAGATGACCTGCATATGCTGCAGTCGTTTCATACCATTAGAAAAGTTTCATAGAATTCAGATCACATATCTCATTGTAGTTTTAAATAGCAGTGTCAAAGCAGGGGTTTCTTGAACATACCAACAATTAAAATATATGTTTACAAAAACACAACAGGATACAAGATGAGGCGATACAATTTCTTGACTCGTTGAGTAACCATCAAGTAGATCTGCTAAATCTCTAATATGGTTAAACCATGTCTTACTTACCTCACTTAAAATGCTTTCCTAGTCCTGTATCAGTAAAGACAGATTTTTTTGCAGAGAGAAGGGACAGACTGCAGCAAGTTAATCAAAAATGTTACAAAGATCATCAGATTCATTACCAAGCCTTTCAGAGATTATATGCCATATTCACCAAGCAAACCAACATCAACAGTGCTCTACTCTGTCTTTAGAGTGATATAAGTGCTAATCTGGTACTGTATGACTTATTTCTTGTGTCTGGGTCTTGGTTGGCTGTAGGGGAAAGGGGTTATTTTAGGAGGAGGAGTGGATGGGTCCAAAAGATCACATTTCAGTGGGGGAGCGGACTTAACACAGAAACTGAAACAATGTCACACCTACTGTCTCATTTTAAACACAATGTAGAAACATAGCACAAAAATGGAATATTAAAGAAAGCATACTGTGATTTTAGACCTGAGCAAAGTGGAAATGAACACCATCTTCCCTTCTGTTTAAAGAACTGGTTAAAAATACAGAAAATACAGCAAAGATTGTGCTATTTTATATTTTTTACATAAAAATCATAAAATTTTTCATAAAACTAAAATTTTAATATGAAAGAATCATGCTAAAATTAATGTCTTGATAGGTTTTAAGTTGTTGTGTAATTTATATCTACATTTTCAAACTCATCATACCAAAACTTGAATCATCAATTTCTTTGTCATCTTTATTGTATTCATAATTCTTACCCACATATACAGTTGAACACAGTAAACTTAATAACATCATCAAACAGTGATCCAAAATATCAAGATGTTTTAACCACAGAAGAAGAATCATTTCAAAACAAAGACTCTACTTCTATTTTTACATGAGTGTAAAAGGACAGTGAAGAAACTGCACATGTAAAAATGATTCAATTATATATATTTTTTAAATCAAATTCAGAAGTACGTGAGAATTGGACCAGTGCGTTAGACTGTTTTAAATGCCAACAGGGAACAAAACGGGTGGCAGATAAAAGAAAAAAACAAGTTTCTATTATGGCTCCAAGATGCCAATATTGGTTTCACAGTTTAAACCAGAGCAAGTCACTGACACCTCTGATATAGGGACCATTTTGGCTCTTCAGGCAAGGGGCACAGTTTCAAGTGGAAGGGTAACAGTGCATTCCATTTGACTTGAAGGTTGGAAGAGATGGCAGATAAAGGCAAAACATCTGACCTGACTCCACAGCAAGCCAAAGAAGCCTGAAAAATCAATGGCAAGCCATGTAAGGTAAACATTTTAGGTAATGCTAGGACTGCAAGAAAAAAACTGGTCAGTGCTCTGTAAAAGATGTTTATGAACATAAGTGACCCTAATAAATAAATCATTGTTCCCTCATTTTCATGCACAGAGCTCCCTTCCTGGACATTGTATTAGAGAGCTGTTAGATTTCAACGAATTCCCATCAGAATCCCAACCAAAGCATGCGAAATTTGGGTAACTGAGTAAATCCGACTTTGAAGTTCAAATGGAAGTCACCATAAGTCAACCAAAGACCTGAGAGAGAAACTCATACTTATTCTATCAAAGCTAAACCTGAGTTAGCCCATCTATAACTCTGCAAAAGCCCTGAGTTTTGGCCTCATATTTAGGCCTTTCATCACATATAGAGGGGAATGTGTTTTCAGTCTGTATGTTCCACAGTATGTAAAAATGATAGTTTTCTTCGTTATAAAATGGAACCTTAAAGAGCAACGCTATCAATAGACTCATTTGAATAAAATACGTAAAATAATTTGTGATGCATTATGTAGCTGATGTTAAATGACATTAGTGTGGTCAGCCCCCAGTGTTGGCTTCCTAATTTAGCAAACCCAATAGCCGCAAACAAAATTTTTGCTATTAGCAACAGGAATAAAATAATACACTTTTATTTGCATACCCCATCGAGTAATGTTGCAAAAAAAATATTTCAAATACTAAACTTGATATGAATGTGATTCATATCAAGGAACTGTACAGCAAAAATGTAAAGATACTATGCTAACAACAAGGTAACTGTAGCTAGCTAGCTAGCTACTTTTGCATTGGCTGATGATAAAAATGCTCTAAAAAATATAATAATGTTTATAATTCTAAAGCCAAATATGCTAGTTATTATTGTTGATTCTACACTTTGCTTTACCATTGACTACGCTAGCCTAGCAACAGTAGCTGCTTGTTAACTGTATAGCACAGATTAAAAGAATAAGAATGGTACTTCCTGTGCCCTGTATTTATTGGCAAATCCAGTGGGTTTATTTAACATTTTGGTTTTTAGTATCATGTACTGATTTACAGGAGCTAACTTGTTGAGTTAAGCAAGGTGGGAAATCATCTTAACTTGCCTTAAAACAAATCTAGTGAGTTCACAATCAAAGCATGCAAATTGGACTCCAGAAATTGAATTGGATAACATTTTACTATACAAGGAGCAGAAAATCACATAAACTTGGCAAAAGGTATTCAGGTGCTAAATTCTTTCAAAGTTAATTTAATGTACTCAATTTTATATAAAATTTATTTTATAGGTTTTTCAGTAGCAACAAGAAAAATTCAAAGTTTTAATATCACATAGTTATTAGCTAGTTCATGCCTCAACCTGTTCTCTTGACTACCAAAAGAAATTATTAAAAGTATAAACATTTCAAAAATAAAAAAAAGGGTATAGGAATACCTTTTTCTCAAACTGCTCAGGTCTGGTTGACATTTGTGTCTATCCACACTTTTATGTGTTCTATCTCTTAAAGCTACACTTTACTCTTTTTTGTAACAGTTTCACTAAATTCTGCAGGACTTCATTCCTAAACACATTTTAGAAAAGTAATGTGTATAAATAAAAGAACTTGAGAATACCACAAGCATGGCTCCATTTGAAGGCACCATTAAAACCGAAGCTACGCAAAAGTAGCATGAGCCCAATGTCTTACCAGCAATAAGTCATGAAGGACTAAAGATAGTTTTCAATTAATTTTAAAAGGTAATCACTAATGTAAAATGAAAAAGTGATAAAGTTGTTGGCAAAGGTTCAAATGACTTCTGTTTTTTAGTTTAGTTTTTCTTTTTATCATTCGGAACACTTTTGGGCTTGTTGACATCATACCGGTACACATTTTAATTTCATAAACAAAGTCTAAACTTATCTGGTGTTTTCAAGTGAAAAACGTCAAAAAAGACGTGAAGGCACTCCTAGGCACAGGACCCAGATCAGTTTTCTAGAGCAAATCATTAAGGAGTGCTGATCTCAGACCTGCCACTAGGGGGCAGCTTAAGTATTTTCTTGCTGTTTATGTACACTCAGTACCGTACCAAGCAGTTTTTCTGGTAATATCACTGGTGAATCCACATCCCTGATTCTCAAAAAAAAAGGTGCAAAAGTCAGGAGAGCAAAACAAAGCTGAACAAAAACCAGTTGAAAAAACAGACACACTGGACATACACCTACACGGCACCAAGACTAGTGGCACTATGAGATGGCACACGCAATTATTGTTGTCCATAAAACAGAAAAAACGGGGAAAAAATTCAAGATCTTCACTTTCAAACAATGAACCTATTATTCCACTGTTCTTGATGCTTTCATCTCAGTCCAGACTGAAAAGGGCCTGCCCTTCTCAGGCCGAATACTTTCTTAGCCGTGGGGGCGGCTGAAGCAATCGAGGAAGACGAGGAGGAGGAGGAAGGAGTGGCGGAGACAGAAGGGTTGAAGGGAGACGACTGCACGGGAGGCTGACGGGACAGGAGCTCCTTAAACACAGAGTTCATCTGCCGGCTAATCATGTCCTGCGTGAAAACAAGAGGGGGGAAGCAGATAATATAATGTCTTTAACAATATTTTCTGCTATGATGCACTCCCAATTCATTAATAATTAAGAAAGAACATGTAACTTGCAGCCTGACAACAAAACAAATATTTGTTTGGTAATATACAATGAAAAAGTGTCTTTCTGTTGTGGACATTTTGTGAAAAAAAAAAAAGCACTGAAGAAATGCTGGATGTAGACTTTTTAAAAGAATTTCTAGAATATGCTCATTTATGCAGCAGGCAGGATGTAGACGCTCCTTTTTCCTTTTAATAATGAGAACACTGCAAAAACACAAAATCTTACCAAGTATTGTTGGTCTAGTTTCCAGTGCAAATGTCTTAGTGCTCTTGAATTAAAACAAAACTAACTTACAAGTAACTCTTCAGCAAGATATGGGAGCTCGTTTTAAGTCAATCATTTCTTAATATTGATTAAAAAAAGTACTTGTTCTGCATTTTATTTCAAGACATTTTTCCCATGTTGAATGAAATAATCTGCCAATGGAACTAGAACATTTTCATCAATACTAAGGAATTATTTACTTCAAACTAGCCCCTATATCTTGATGAGTTTTATTTCAAGTTTACTAAGACATTTGCACTAGAAACTTGACCATAAATACTTGGTTAGATAATTTCCCAAACAGATTTAGTTGTGTGTTAACCCTTAAATTAGCAGTATTATATATTTTCCAGGCACATAGTGCCATTCTGTAGCACAATCAAATAACTGTGCGTCATTCAGTTGTTATAAAAATTGCATATTTATATATATCAAATATGACATAAAAGAAATTTGACTTGGCAATTTAACAACTTGAAATTTGACAGCTGTCTGTAAGAAACTCCTGCTTTTTCTGAAGCTCTGTCTTCATGAAGTCATCACAACATGGCTCCTCTATCAGCCCTAGTTTTTACCAGTAGCTTGTAGAATGAGCTCAGTAGATGCACAGTTTCACGCAGGTGTTTTGCACAGCTGAATGGTTGCCACTGGAGATTAGAACATTTCTTAAATATGCATGAAAGAATCAAGGTTACACTCCAGGTATGATTCTGAATAACATTGTAACATGATGTAAAGCTCAAAATAGTACATTTTACATGATACTGTCCCTTACAGTCACCGACCAGAATCAAAGGCATATACATTGTTGATAAAGACCCGGTTACCCAACATGGTACCTAACCTGTATGTTTCTGAAGAGCTTTGCAGAATTACAGCAAAACATCTAGCTTAGTAGGACAATTACCTTGTCAACTGTTGGTCTTTCTGCTGTAACAAATGGAGGCTTGTCTGGGATTCTGCAGCTGGCCTGCCTTACAGTGTCCAAAGTGTGTCTCCGTTCCTGAGACCTGGAGGAGAGGTGAAAAATAACCCAAATCATCACACACCACAGAACTTCTCGTCTGTTTGTTCTTTGAGTACTGAATCTAACAGTGAGAGGAGCAGCTAAGAGATAATGCACTAACAGAGGAGATAATTTTTTTTGTTTAGTGCATTAGCATATATGCTAACTTTAAAAGCATTTAGCACTTTTAGCTTCCTCTAAATTAAGTTTTCCAGATAAATTCTAAAGCTTTACTTTACTTGGAAACTTTCAGTTGAATACAATTTAACATCTGTGTCAAAGTTGTGGTTGAGGAAGGTTTAGAATTCTTCAAAACGTTTGGTGTTTATATTCTTGCTCTTATTTTGAAGTGGATGAAGACATTTCCTCCTTTAAATAAACTTTATTGAGCAAATGGAAAGTATGCAACCAGGAGGTATTAATTAAACAAATATATGCTAAAATATGAATTGTTTAGAGCCTCCTCACATTCTCCTTGTGACACATGGTGGTTATCAACCTGGCTGACTTTAGCATTTTACCACTTTAGCATTAGCTTCCATTAAGTAACATGTTGGCATAGTGCATTAGTGTTAATGGAACTAATTTGTGCTCTCGGGTTAAGTAGCTAATCTTTTAGTTAGCGGTAATGAGAAGAGAATATTTTTAAATTTTTCCAAAAATAATTTCTAAACAGGAGGGCATTCATTTAATAACTCAAACATATGCATGAACCAACATTTAAAGTTTTTAAATCTACAATGATTAACACATCACTGTCCGACAAAAAATTTCATAAATTTATTTGCTTAGTTAGAATATTGCTTTTATAGTTTAATGTTGAGGTACAAAAAAAAATCAGTTTTTTTTGGGATTACAGTTATATTGTATTAGATTTTTTGTCCTGTGAGTACTTTTTGATAAAATACAAATTTAGCATCGTACAATGGTTAATAAGGTTCACTATGACTTAGAATGACCTCCAAAACCCGTCAAACAACTACCATCTGAATGTAAATGAACAATGTGAATCCCAAATCCTCAAATTCATTTTGTCTGGCATTATGAAGGAGAGACATCTCTGCCATCACGTGGTCAAACTAGAAATTACAACACAGTCTACACTTAATCCAATTTCCTGCCCTCTGCCTTTTCATCCAGTAATCTGTGTGGTATTTCAGGTCACAGCTGTGACTCTGTAGTTTGTGGACAGAGATTGGCTCCACCTTTTCTTACATCCTGCGCCAGCCGTTGTTAGATTGATGCTCTGCTTTGTCCCATCCACTTAAATTCAGGCTGTTATATAATCCTGGCACTCTCTGTTGCTTTGCACAGATGACTGAGTCTGACCAGACTGGCTAAATGTCTCGTGACTTTCTGTTTTTTTCTCTCTAAATTCACTTGAATCTATCTCAGTGTCATCCTTCTGAAAATATTTGAACAGTGCTAAGCACACACAGAGTTTGGTGTGTGCCTGAGGTGTGCAGCCTTACACTGGTATTTGTTGTCTTGTGGCAGGGGAAGCTTGTGGTTTTCGACTCGGGCTCCCCTCACTTCCTCTCTGTCTCCCTGGCAACGAAGCACTGTCGCTGTTTACCCGCATCCTGTCGAGACACGCCGAAATGGTAAGACTTCGGTTAGTGTCTGTTAGCATTTGTAGGCTTGATGAGAACTGAAGCTGTTCTTCATTTTGCTAATTTTTTTGTCTGTGTAAGAGTTTTGGTTAGCCTCAGGCTTCTTGTTTTGATAAACCTATTCACATTACAACTGTTAAGCTGTCTGTCATAGCATTCATAGATTTGAGTGAGTGTGTGCTTGAGCATGAGTATTTTGCATTTGTGTGTATACCTTGTTGTGTTTTCCATCTGTGGATCTTCTGCTGATAGGTTTCCAGTGCTGCCTCCGCCTACTCTACCTTCTTCTCTTTTCCCTCGCTCTGACCTAAAGGAGGAGAAGCAGAGGGATGTATATACAAAGCATATTGTTTCATGTTTCATGAGAAAAAGATGAAACAACAAAATTTTGAGTGTGGGATAAAAACTGACCAAGTAAATACACTGGTGTCACAAGAACAACATGATTGGGAATTCTGCAGACAATCTAAACCTGCACACACCCAACAGCTTGAAGTTCATACAAACACTGCTTTGGTTTTTATTTATTTATTTAGGATGCCATCTCCAGTATCTCTCCACTAAAGTAAAGCTGCCCTGGCACATGTAGGCAATCAGCTTTTCATTTTGTTCGCATTAAAAGCCGTGTGAAAACACAATCTCTTTTATCAAATATCATCTTTGCAATGCCAGCCAGAATTGCTGACACATAAAGATCACTTACACTTCAAGTATGCTGATGTATTTGTGTGGGACTAGACCCTTAACTCCTCCAACTTCGCCTCTCCACCAATCACACGAGGCCTTGCTGTAAAGGATTATAGGATCTCCCTGCTTGAAGGAAAGCTCTGCTGGAGATCTGGCCGCGTAGTCAAACAAAGCTACTGCCTCCCACTCTACAGGACAAAGAGAATCACAACAAATTTGATTGAGATAATCATTTGTGTTGCATTTATCTGGAAGCTTTTTTGATGCCTGGCGTGCTGTCAGCGTGTGCACTGACCGTCCTCACTAGGTAGATGCTCGGTCTCTCCGTCTCCCTCCTCTGTGATTGGTTCACTGCACACAAGCAGAAAAACAGAAAGTAGGTGGTCACACTCAATTCCTCTACTGGTTGAGACGCAAACCAGAACTACAACACCACAGTCCTAACTTGTGACAATGTGCTTATGCAACATCACATGCAATACTTAGAATTAGAAAGAATGATTTAGTGATTTCTCCATTTTGGCACAACACACACAGTTGAGAGGCTGCAGGCTTGTGTGCAGCTTACGTGAGTAACAAGCTTATTTGTATTTACACAAAGCATGTGAGCGCCACCAATATGCCTTTTAGCTTCACCGTGAAATCCTGTTTTAAGATGATGAGCTATGAAAAAGGGACGGAGAGGAAAGCTGCTTTATATATTTGGAACTGTTCTACCCAGTGTCTCTAACTTTAAAATAAAATAAAAAAACTGTAACCGGGGAGGCAGATACCAATCACTGGATGTTATTTACATGGACCACTTTTAGTCTTTTCTGTTGGTGAAAGCATTAAAAAATGTGAATGAGAGCAGCTGCTTTGAAATGTAGCCATTATAAAACAGTTTGTGTGAGCAAAGACAACAGGAGAGGATTAAACGGATGATATGCAATGAGATAATCCATACGTAAATTTTTTTGCAAATCTTTCACTTACAGTGGTCAGTCCATTTACCCTATAACACTAAAGAGTTAGTTTTTTAAAATGAGTTTTTAATATGTTTGATCAAATAAAATACTAAAAGACTTAAGTCAATCAAGCCTGAACTGGATTATTTTACACTGCATATAAATTATACAGTAATAAAAAGCACAATATATGAACTAATTAAACTTGAGAGAAATATTCTAAGCTGGACATATGCCTTAAAACAGTTAATGTGTAAAACGTAGACTTGTAAAATCAAACAAAAAGTTGGGGATTTTTTTTCTGTTTTAAAATGCAGAGCGACGACCCATCGTCTGTTTGTACTCATATTGTCACTCAGGGCTCACCAGTACTCCTGCTCCAGTGTCATGTGCTTCTCGTAGACCGGACCTGGCAGTTCCGATTGGCTGGGGAAGATGCTGTCATGCTGAAGGATCATGGTTTTAACAAGATCATTGATCTGTGGTTGCCTAGCAACGGCGTCGTCAGATTCCATCCCCCTCAGCAGGCTCGGACCGAAGCAAACAGCCAGGTTGTAGGGCTGCATCATGTTCTCGTCGCTGTACTGAGACACGCTGTGACCAAAAAAACAAAATAAAAACAACAAACAAACCCAAGCACAGTGACCAGCAGTTTCAAAACATCGGTAAGAGGAGAACATCCAACACTCGGTTTCAGCTTACTGGTTGAGGAAAGCAAAAAGGTATCGCATCACGATGAGGAGAGGCCGTGGGAAAGTAGAAACAATGGCTCTAATCTGGACAGCTTTCTCAGTCTCATCTTCGATTTCTGGGCAACATGGGGAGAAATCAGATGAGAAACGTGGTGAGAAAAGATTGTTATGTGTTATTAAGTTACAGCTTCACGGAGAGCCAGAAACCCCAGAAAATGTGACTTAATTTTTAAGTCACCATCTCTGTATGAGATGGTGACTTAAAAAAAATCTAAGGAATATTCAACTCAAGAACAAAGTTTTTTGTATCACGACTGTATGGGCTTTGAAAGCAGATATCTGCGACTGCAAGCTGTTGCATGATTTTAAAACAGGCATCACCAAAACAAAGACACAGAGGTCACATAAAGGCATCTTACGGACACATTCCAGCAGCGGAGAGTAGCTTTCGTAGGGGAACAGAGGAGGCTCAAGCCCCCTGAAGTACAGCTTCAGCACGCCGGCCACAGAATCCAGGTCACACTCACTGTCTGACAGAGGATCCTCCCCTGCAGGAAATTAGAAGAAGTACATGGGGAAAAAAAGATCACTCTTTATGACAAGAAAGCCTAAACAAGTCTAAAAACCAGCTCACCTCCACGATGTGACCGAGGCCTGGCTGCACGCATGGGCTTTGAAAGCTACACACGTAGCCAGGTCTTTATAAAATTGAATGTCTCCGCCACATCATTTGAAAAAATAATATTGTAGACAGGGGGATAGGTTTCAGAGAAGTTTTCATCCACATGAACCAGCATAAATACATGACTGAGTGTTGTTTTAAACGTACCAAACCCACAGAGAGCAGTGTAGCGCAAAGCTAAAACCTACGTCAGCCAATCAGATTGTTTCAAAACAATGACGACTTCCTGTTAGGAATTAAACATTGCCTCAGAGGGTTCTAATACAATACTTTTAAATATTGTATTAGAATACAATGTCAATAAAACACAAGACTATGTCAATTGGGAAACATGGCAAAGCAAGTAGGTGGATATATTGGCGTATTATTTGTCACAGACTGTAATCAGAGAGACCCTAAGTCTCTGTTTTCTCACGTACACACTGCAAAACAAATATGAAGTTTTCTCAAATCTAAATTCAAGTCTGAGGTTTTTGTTATAAATAAATGTTTTTACTGATATTAAACAGACTTTCCGTGTTGATGACAGACCAATTTACATAAAAAATGTATTCATATTCCCAGATAGGCTGTGTGGACTAGGCCTAAAAATAATATATGGTGCTGGTACATTTATAGCCCTGATGCCACATTTTGTCACGTTGCAAAAATAAATTAAAATTTTTCAATTGGGATTTTTTGCAAAGTAGAACATAATTGTGGAGCAACAAGAGTAAATGGTTACAGTTGAAGGTCAACAACACTAAACACACAGCCAAAGCTACAATGCGGTAGTTTAGGTAAAGTAGTTTCATGTGTTAGAATTACACAAAGTCCAGAGCTAAATATATTGGGAGTTCATTTAGTAGCAGGACTTAAAGATTGTTTTTCAGAGATATTCTCCATCCGTTCTGGATGGGCTTGAGTTATTAAGCAAAGAAGAACAGGCACAAAAAGTCTAAGAATGTTTTCACACCTGACAGTCCTGTAGACTCAGTTTGATTGGGGACCAAAGTTGCAACATTTGTTATATTTTCAGCTGGTGTGGTTCACTTTCACACTGCATTGCGTCAAACAAACCAAACTCTTTGAAAAACGTGTTCTCCTCCTCGTCTGTGGTGGCGCTGCACCAAAAACCACTGTAGTAAACCACACAAAAACCTCTAATAAAGGCACTGCACACAACTTCCTTCTTTACAAAATGTAAACAAAAATGGAGTGACGTCAGATTGTAGCGGTTGTAGGTTTTCTCTTTTCTCTGGCAAAAGATCACAAGCCATTTCTCCTTCTGGCGCTACCTGTTTTGGTTATATTTACCCAGAATGCTTTGCACTATAGTCCACTTCTTACTTTTGGAGCAATCTCTGGTCCACTTGCATCCACATATGCATTCGAACCTCACCAGTGTTCCCTTTAACCCAAACCAAACCTAGGTCTTCAGGCTGACCAGAGTTTGCTTTTTGGTCTGCATCACAAGTCGATTACACATTCACACCTCCCCTGTTGAACCAAACTTTCTATGAATGCTCCCTTAATCAAGAATTCAGGCTAAATGAATGCAAAAGGTTCACAATTATGTGCTTCTTTATGTTTGGTCTATCACACTAATTCTCGATAAAATACCTGTTTGTGGTTGCTGTTGAACAAAAAGTGAAAAAGTTCAATGTGTATAAATAATTTTGCAAGGTTCTATGTCAATGCAAGAAGTGCCAGCCTGGGGTCTTTCTGCATGGAGTTTACATGTTCTCCCTGGGCATACATAGGTTCTCTCAGGGTTCCCTGACTTCCTTCCAAAGTGACCGTTAGTGTAACCAGTCTCTCCAAATTGCCCTTCAGTATAAGTGTGTGCATGGTAGTTTACTGTCTGTCTCTTTGTTGTCCTGTGGTGGACTGGATGGATCACTTACCTCTCTCAAATGCATCTCTGATGAGGTTCACCTCCCTCTGAGAACCAGGGACTCTGAAAATTCCTTCATGGTGGAGGCCTGCAACACACACCCTGACATCAAAATCCATCTTCACTGAAACTAAAGGTCTGGACAGACATGTACCCAAGCTAAGAGCAGTTCCACCTACTCATGACCCCCATCATCCAAAGCTCTTTCTCTCTCTCTGGCTGCTATATCAGAAAAACTGACTCACCGTGGAGGTTTATGAAACGAATGCAGCTCTCAACCACCACAGGAATCTGCTGCCCAGAGCTCTGGATTGGAAAGACAGGCATGCAGATGGAGAGTGAAGATACAGTCAATATAGAGAAGAAGGAAATGTTAAAATGTGTCACAAAAATGAAGCAAAAACAGCAAAGAAACAGGGAGGAAGTTGAAGCAGAAGGCTGATATGATGCTGCTGTTATCTAATAGTATTTTTCCTCTATTAACATTTTTTTTTTACCAGTGCTGCATTGAGAAGTAGCTTGTATAATGAGCTCAGCTGATGCCCAGTTCCAGCAGGTACTAATTGCTGCTGGCTAGTCAGAAGGAGCTGAGTGGGGGAGTCTGTGAGGCTGAAGGTCGTTAGCTTGTGAACTGCAGCTCATAGGAGGAGCTGTGTTTTGAAGGCAGCTCAAGACACAGCTGCCAAGTTGTGTCTTGAGCTGCTGTGTCCAATCAGGCGTTTTGCACAGTTCAATGGTTGCCATGGAGATGAAAGCATTTCTCAAATATGCAGGAAAGAATCGAAGCAACACTCTAATTTTACATCTTTCTTCTGGTAATAATATGCCTTTGTCCCACTAATATTATAACTTTAGTGTCATAATATGATGTCTATTCTTGTAATTACCACCCCAAAAAAGAAAATCTCTTAGCCTGGCCCTAATATTCAGTCACAATTCACAACTTTCTAGTCATAAGGAGTTCTTGAGTGAGTCGACCATTTCAGACATTTTCTGTGCCTTCCTACACTGCCGTCGATTTTAGCTTAAAACTTTCCCCGGTGGATTTGAACTCCAAAAATGGCCGACAGAAGCGACATGCCGGACATGGCTGTGGCTGTGTACCTGGGTCCGAGACATTCTCCTTCTTCTTCTACGCCATGCCAACAGCAAAGCAGGGACACAGAAAAAAAGCAGAGATTAGAAAAGGGAGAGAGAGAGAGAGAGGAAACGAGAATACGGAAAGTAAAGATTTAAAGGCAGTGGGAAGAGGCACACACATACACAAACACTTACACACACACACACATTTGATAGAGTAGTCGAGAGGAGGAAGCAAAGAGGGCAGCGTTTCAAATCCTTTTCATAAGCGAAGGGACGACAGGAGGGTTGTGAGGGGGAGATAAGAGGAGTTTGGATTGAAAGGAGAGAAAGGCAGCAATAAGCTGTAAGCATGAGGGCACACATGACGGCAGCGTGCATGTCCACCTTCAGTTCTTCAGCACCGACATTTTCGCGGTGATTTTATTTTGGAGGGCTGAGCAGCAGTGCAGCAACTGAAAAAAAAGGGGGGCAGTAAAGCGTGTGTGCAAGCCGTCGGAGTGTGTTACCTCTATGTAGGAGATTATGTCTGTGGTGAAGAGTGTGTGGCAGAATTGGGAAACTGGCCTGGACTTCCGAACCCGGACTGACCGAGTAGTACATTGCATTCTGGGAAATATAACAAATGAAATGCTGGTAATCAAAACGTAATGATGTCTGACAGAACTGTGCAAATGTTTTTAAAACACCACTAATTTATTTACTTCATCCTTCCAATTAACTTTCTTGAAATTTTTAGAAAAGTGTCATGCATCCAGTTTTTCCAGTGTTTCTGAAAGTCTTTCCGAGATTTATAATAATTGGAAGTAAAATATAATGAAAAACTTGAGAATAAATAAGTATTTATGCATTGTAATGTCATGTTTTGTTTTTTTATCATAATGATGATCCATCCATTCATCCATTTTCTAACACCCTTGTCCCCAGTGGGGTCTGGAGGCGTGCTGGTGCCCATCTCCAGCTAACACTCTGGGTGAGAGGCGGGGTCAAAATGATGATCAATTGGTTTAAATTTGCTCCATGTCTTTCCTCTGCCCCTCCCCTCGACTTCTCGGCTGTCGTCTCTCAGGCATACTTGTTTTTTTGGGTTCTTTTGAACATGCACATGGAGCCCATTTACCTGGAGGGGTCGCTGTCCACGGCTTCCGCTGGAAGGAAGATACAGAAGAAGTGTGAAACGGGGAAGACTGTAACAAGTGTAGAAGTAAACCAATGCAATAGGAATGCTAGTAAAGTGCCTAAAGAATTACAATCTCACTCTCAATGCACATTTTTTTTACACTTTGTCACATTAATGACCACAAAGTTCAATAATTTGAGTGAAATTTTATGGAAAAAGGTAAAAACTGGGTGAGAAGCAAGTATAAAGTGGAAGGAACGTCACATATGATGTTATTTCTAGACATAAATATTTAGAAATAAAACCAAAAGTATGTCCAGTTCCTATTGAATCAATGCTTTGTTGAACCACCATTTGATGCGATTACAGCTGTAATGTTTCTGTTTGTAGAAATGGAAACATTTATGCCCTCCTCTTTGTAAAATAACTCTATAATAGTCAGATTTTATGTAAAATATTTTGAATTTGACAGAAACCTAAAATGAAAAAAACAAAACAAAAAGAAATATTCTGTGACATATCGATATGTACTTATATAAATTTCACAAATAATTCAATAAGCAGTGGTGGACTCAAAGTTTTCATCAATATCATGCCGTTTCCAACAGAGATTGCAGCTTAGTCATGTACTGGCACTGTAAAAATAACTTTAAAACAGGATGAAACACCATGAGAAGAAAGATTAGTCATGATCTTTTATTTCACATAAATTTTCCACAGAACTGTGTAAAAACCATTAGTGTTTGGCTATTTCATCATTTCTGCCCATCATGCTCCATTAGCCTGAAGGGCCTCATGAAAGCAGACAGATTCTTGGTAATGCGTTTGCACAATTCTCTGCGCTGATTATTAGCAATGTTGGGTTTAAGCTGCTTCTAATACGCTGTATAAATATATGAAGAGCACCTTTCTGTATGGCTTCTTGCAGAAGATCGTGTTTGGCTTGAAGTTTGGAGGCCAGAGAGCTGCTGTTGAGGAATTCTTTTACTTTCTAAATGAATAAAAAAAAAAAAGAAAGATATCAACAACTAGATCAATCAGAAAAGGAGTTTCTCATTGGGAAAATAGTTCAATATTCTTTATTTAGTGAACTGTGTCCAACTCACTGTTAAGTAGTAAGTCTCTGTCTCCTGCTGATTGGCTCGGCGCTTGGCGAGGGAGAGTTTCGCCATGGTTGTGATTCCGGGCGACTCATGTGACAGGCTGGCGGACACGTCGGGGGAGGGGTTGCATTCGCTGTCACACATGGAGTCCAGCAGGGCAGCAAGTGTGGCTTTAAGCGTTTTACTGATCTGAAAAGACGGAAGGAGTGATTGAGTTGTGTTTTTCGTGTTTCCACTGAATTTTTGAGCAATTCTTGATCAAGAAACACAAATTGCCTGTAGTAATGCTGTTCATAATGCAAAAAAACACAGTATTAACTGACCTCCTCTGTTTCCAAGGTGACGGCGGCGAGTCGAGATTGAAGCTGCGGGAACCTGGTTTCAAGCTCATACCTCACCTGGCTCTCCGCACTCACCTCGCACACCTAAAAAGTTACATAATGTGACCCAAAAAATAAGGTTTGTTTGGTTTGGTTTGGGTTAGATGATTCATCCATCCATCCATCCATCCATTTTCTAACACTCTTGTCCCTAGTGGGGTCAGAAGAGGTGCTGGTGCCTATCTCCAGCTAACTCTCCGGGCGAGAGGCAGGGTCACCCTGGACAGGTCGCCAGTCTGTCACAGGGCGTTAGAGGAATTCTTTAGATCTATTTCCAGCCATCATTGGGCAAGAGGCGCTCAGTTTACAGGGCAAAACAGGAAAAAACAACCTCAGCACACAAAAACACACTAATACCTCTGAGGACAATTAAAAGTCAAATTTAGGACCGTAGGATCATCAAGCACCTCCACAGACTTTCATATATTTCTAAATTACTTTATGTAATAAAATTAACGTATCACATTACTGTGAAGCGAAAACAGAAAACTATGTTGTGCATTTATATTCACCCCCCCCCCCCCCCACCCCCCCGAATAGTTTATGCTTCATTTATTGTCGAGTAGCTAAAAAGAAAAAAGAAATCCCATTTACGATTTTAGCTTTTAAAAATATTATTTTTAGATCCCAAGTACTTTCGAGCTGATGATTTTGGCCCACGTGATAAAGGTTTGGACATCCCTGGTTTAGATCAAAGCATTGTTATGTATTCAGAGGGTCCAGTTAAATTCCAGACCTAAATCTAATTGTGAATTAGACTTGAAAGTTGATGTTTGTAGGCACTCTCTATCACAACCGGAGCTATGTTGGAAAGAACTCAGCAAAATCTGCAGTCTGACGAGGTGCAAAGTTCTAGAGACGCACCCATAAAAGATTTTTTGAAGGTTTGAGTCAGTTGAATTCAAAAGGACACCACACTTTTAAGATTTTCATCTGTAAAAATGTTGAAACTCATAATTGGTTTTACTTCCATTTCACAACTATGCTTCTACACCAAAGCTTGTGGCTCGAATGCAACTAAAAGTGAAAACTCTCAAGTGGGTTGAAATACTTTTAAAAAACATCCAGGATGTTTCATCTTGGCACTGGATGCCATAGCAACAAAGAGTCACAGTACCTGGTCACCCTCATGTGGGTGATAGTTGAATCTGAACGGAAGGCAGAAGGCAGCATCATGTTGCTGTAGCAACGCATCCCTGTCTCCACTTTGGTCCAGGGATGTCACAGCAGTTTCCAGCTGCTTCAACCCCGTCTCCTCCGTCTTCTGAATGCGCCACCTGCTGGCCAGGTAGCACTTCATCACTCTCTCCACAGACAGATGGAAACCAAGGTCACAGCACTGCCAGGAGAACCAAGCAAAGACAAAAATTATGTAGGTTTTTGAGAAATATTTGTTATGTACAAACTGTTACTGCTTTCTAAGATCCAAAAGCCAAAAACTATTCCAAACAGTTTTGCTACCCAAAAACTTTTTGGGTAGCAAAAGGTTGTTTTTTTTTTTGGGTGGCAACAGATGATTTGGTTTATGGATGCACTTCTGACTTGATCATTTGAAGAATATATGTCATTTATTTCAAACAAAAATATAGACAAATCAATAACAAAAAATTTTGTGCAACTTAGATGAAAACAAAGGCTCTGACCCTACATGTTCAAAAAGTGGTCACACCAGACATTTGGCAAACAAAAGACCTCTCCACATCCTTTAATCTCTTAAATTAATGGAATTGTACAAAAGTTACTAAAGCCATCTTAACAATTCCAACTGTAAAAAGTAATTACAGATTTTGGCTCCAAACTAACTTTGGCATGTATTCTAACTCCCCAAAGAAAAACTGAATTGATAGAGCTTATTATTTACGAAAATACAACATAAATGACCACAAACCTAAGCCTTCATCATAACAGCAGCATAACTGCACTTAAAAGCAAACAAACTTCTGAGTAGTTTTCTAAATCCCCAGAAATGTTTCTTACGTCAATGAGAGTGCTGACATCCTGCAGGTAGTATTTGTTCATGGCTGCATTAGCCGCAGCTAGATTCAAAAGGTAGTCATTCCGTGCCTTTGTACACTTCAGCTGGGTCTCCTGCATTTTTCCATGTCTCTGTTCACACAAATACATGAAAAATCACATAAAAAAAATAAAACTCAGGAACCTCGCTTTTAAAATTCTGCAGAAATTTTCATTTGCAGATGTTGAAAACACCTGAGCTCATTTAGCTCAAGGAGGAAAAGGAAGTGGTTTCCGCTCAGAAACCTCACTTCAAGACTTCCTGTGGTTTTGTTCACTGTTTCTGTTTCAACAGACGTTCACATTCACCTTCTCCATCAACCGTTCCATCTTCTTGACGGAGCTCCGCCTCTGCCCTGCCAGTTGGCCGGGGCCGAGCTCGGCCGACTTCCCAGTGTGCCTTTCTTCCAGACGCTCGGCTTCCTTCAGTTTTCCCTCAGCTATCAGGCAGTCGGTGTGGTACTGGTTGTAGGTCTTTAGAGCCTTCATTGAAACGCAGAACAACAAAACGTGTTGTGAGCAAAATCAACAGTGTTGTCCTTTTAACGTGCCAGATTTTGAACTCCATCTGCACACGCCATCTAATAACTGGTGTTACGTACTGTCTGCAGTTCAGTGGTGACCTTTAGCAGCTCGTCCTGCATCTGGATTCCCACCTCTTTGCTCTGCAAAGTGCACAAGTGTAGATTGTTAGTGGAAAATTTGAAAAGTGTATGTGTAAATATTAAGATATACACATTTATGGTGGCCAGCTAGGTTTTTATTTTTGTGGTCTTGTCTGTCATTTTATCAATGCATGGCTGATGATTTTCTAAAATGTTTTGATAGAGTTTCAGTAAGTGTTATATTCTTAGTATTTATTCTGGTTATAAATGGCCTATCTATACACAATACAGAGTGTGGCACTGTGGGTTATATTTGCACAGTTCAAAATGATTTTTTCAACACCCTTTTGCCAGTCAACTAAGGCAGTGACTGGTGGGCGTTTTTAGTCGTCCCAAGTGTAAGTTTTGACTTGTGTAAACTAAGACAAAAATAAGATTTCACATCTGTTTTCTGCTGTAGCTAATGAAACAAAACAGAAGTTGCAACTGGCAGTACAGTATAATTGAGAAAAATATTGTATTAACCTAAAATATGGATAACAATAGAAAGTTATAACTTCTGTCTGATGCAGCAATTTGCCTCAACAAAAACTTGACAGCTATACTGTAAATAAAGACAACAATAGTATTTCCTGAACAGGAAACGCTCGTAAAAAAAAGTACAGAGAAACAGTTACTGAAAAGGACAGAAATAAAAATACCTCAGCGGTGCTAAATCTCCCATTGTGTACGTACACGCTAGCATTAGCACAGCAGCACTGCTAGCGGCTACAGTAAGGGAGCAGTTTAGAAGTGCTTTCTTTACTCTTGCTGAGGTGCTGCATTAGCTACTGATATTATTAGCCACCATGATGAGATCTTTTAGCAATGAGTCAAGTGGTATTAATGTTCAGTAGGAGAGTAGCAAGGTCTTTACAAAACTAATGTAGCAAGTAGCTATTAACAGCTGAATTTGGGGCACATGTATCCAGATGAGCTAATGATGTAAGAAAGAAGAGCAGCGTCTTTGAAAAAGAATTTGTTGGCTGAGTCCGTGAGTGTTTTTTTCTGACACATTATATACCAGTTAATAATTTAAGAAATATTTGTTACAGCAGCTGCCAGACATTGGCAATGTGGAAGCACAAATATAGAAAATATGGGTGTCTAAATTAGTTTCTTTGCATCAGCAACATTTAAGTTAGCTCAGTTGAACTGATATAATGCCTAATGTGGTCAGGGTGTTAAACAGTTTTAGAGCACATATTATACATATTAAAGGGACAATTGCAATGCCAAAGAAACAACTGGATTTCTTCTGCAGAGAAAAGGGAAGGCTACTTATTTATCCCTGCATATTCCTCTTGCCCATTTCTACTTTTGGCTAGGACATTTTCTCATAAATAATACAATGACTTATGCTCCAAAGCACAGCAGTATATTTATGTCCACTGCAGAACTGAATGCATGGTTTAAAAACTAAAACTGTGCCTTTAATTACTCATCAAGTCAAAGTTGGAAGCAGAAGTCCATGATATACATTCCAACATCCAGCCTATGTCAGTTCAAATGATCTCAGATAGAAATACAGTTTCTGTTTCCCACAAACATAAAATATGCTGTATGTAATTAACAAAACACAAAACACTCAAAAACACGTTCTTGCTACATTTTGTTTCCAATTTACCTTCAGATTCGTAACCTCAAATTATGGATGTAATCTAAAGGCACTTTCACACCAGAAAGACAACAAACAGTGAGAGTGCAGACAATGTGGGAGTACTGAAAAGTTTTCAGATCTCATGTCTATAGATTATATGTTTAACATGCCCTCTCTCTCCTTGGTTAACTAGATAGTACATCTGTTTTTTGTTTTTTTTCCAAATACATACTGTTTTTCCAACTATTGCTATGACATTTACAAAGGAAGAACAGACAAAAACAAGTCCAGTTGGTCACCTCAGCTTTGTCTGAGGCTCAGATCTCCTTCAAAGCTATGTCTGTGTGTGAGAGACCAGAGTAGAGCTCAGAACTGACACACTAGATGATTAAAAACTATTTAATCTAACACTTTGTTGTTCTGTAAAGATAGAGAAACACCTTTCTGTTGGTTAGCAGCCAGATAGAGCTCCAGACAAGAAAATATGTTTTGAGCCAACTTTACTAAAGAGAGAGATCAAAACAACATGGATCACAGCTAGTATTAGCCAGCTACATTATCAAACGTCTAAGAATTTGCCAGAACAATAAGAGAGAGGATTGTTACTTTTGTACTTCCTTCACATTTAAAAGTTTATGAGCACATTATTATGCCTGTAAAATTTAGTAAAGCCCAGATGATGATGTCATTGAAAAGTTTGTAAGTTTCTGACCAGTTATTTCGCAATGTTTCAGTTAATCTTATGCACTGCTATAGTTTGCATCGACACAGGCTGAAAGACTACCCAGAGAAGAAGAAGCCATTAATCCAAAACTAATAAAAAAATGTAAAAAAACAGGTTGATGTTAATGATATTTGGAGATCTGTCGTTAGGTCTGATGAAACTCCAACTGAAGTGTTTGAATCTAATGACATTTTTGAAACGTTGGGAAAAGTAGGAAACACGTGAGACTGATTTCTAAGGAAATCTATGTAAATTATGTTTGAAGAAAGTTACCTCGCTCATTATTCTGCAGTTTTGCAAACATAAATTATTTTTGATAATCCTCACTGACATAAATAGGTTTACTCTGATTTGATGCCAGACAAAAAGAACAAATGTTTAATTTTGCTCTTAATGTGCCTAAAATTGTTTATTTTCAACCTCAGAGCGTAGTCATGAAATAAAGTAATTATTTCCATTTTAACCTAATTAATAGTGATAATCATATTTTGTGTAACTCAAAATGAATTCATTTAAATTTTAGAACTTTGAAGTCTTGTATACAAAAGACTTTAAAAAGAATTTCACTCATATTTATTAATATAACTGAAGTGAGAACGACTTATGGAAGAAAAAGGTGACAGTTGTTTTGCAAAGAAATCCAATTGCTTTGAGGTATTTTCTTTTACCTTACTTGGGTTTGGTTTACTTTGATGTTTTTTTAAATCATGAAAAGTAAAGAATACATTTTCAAAGAAGTATGTTTCTTTTGAGAAAAATAATTGAGGTATTGTGTGATCTTTCTAAAAGGAGTCAGTATTGTATTGTTGTTTTTAAGGTTGTGCACCATTTTTTTTTTTTTTTTTTTTTGATCAAGTGCAATAACGTCTCAGAGTTTGGAAGCTGAAAGGCTTCCAGTTGGGGTTGGTCCAAAATTAAAAAAAAAAAAAAGCTCTCAGCTGCTATAAAACAACTCTTGAAACCTAATTAAGATTCAGCTCAAATTTCAAAGTGCAAAACAGCTTCAGAGAACGTCGTTGACAAGCAGTAATTTCAAACAGCGTCCAGTGCCCTTTATAAACGAATGAGGCTGCTGATCTCACTACTGGAACAAATGAACAAAGGCGGACAAAGAAGCTCTTGGAGCTCTGCTGTTCCGTAAAGTCAGAGTTGCGTATGCAACAGCGGACGTTGCTTTCACCTTTTTGTGCAGGCGGTGTGCGTCCTCGGCGCTGTGTGTCAGGCTCAGTGTGAGCGTGTTGAAGCAGGTGTCCCCCAGCGCCGCGTGTTCCCGGCTCTCCAGACGGGTCTGAGTCAGCAGGACGGACCAGACCTGACACACAGACTGACCCCACTGCTCCTTCCTGCGGATGGACGGACAATAACACGATCACTGCCCCGTCCTTTAAACGGACGCCTGTTTGACAACACGAAACAGGCGCGATAGGTTGACCTCCAGAGACCAGAAAGGCAGGCTCATCCCTTACTTTTTAGTCTTGTGAGTGAACCTCTCGGTTAGCTTGTCGAGGGCTCTTGCATATTCAGTCTCGATGTCGCCTCGGCGCCTGAGAAACTCAGACAGATCCGAGAGCTGCTGCTGCTTCACCTCCACCTGGGAGTCTAAAATCTTTATCTGGTCTGTCAGCTGGGCCCGCAAGTCTGGTCAGTCAGAGAGACAAACAGAAAGACAGAATAAATACATATTAATGACCCTGGAAGCATGCCGACACGTGAACACACAGTGAATAAGATGGGATGCTATTTTGAAACATTAATGTGTCAATCTGTCCATTAAACTAAAAATATAAACACGCTTAATCATATGTACATTGTGTTAGATTTTAATGTACATTCTTTACTGATAAAAGATACATACCAGCCACGTTTCAATTACAAATGTGTGCAAATCTTTATTCTGCTAATGTCGCAGTTTTGCAGTTATCTAAGAGATTAAATCAAATCACGCGTGAATAAGCTTGTTCGTGTCACAATAATTAAAAGTCATGCCAGTGAAGAATGTAAACAGTTACATGAGATATAGTCATAATTCAGTCATGGCGCTGGCGTCATCATCTATCAGACAATCAGACGAGACGTCGTGCGACAAGCCCCGCCCACTTAGGGAGAGGCTACGTATGCGGGGGAAATTGTGGTCAGCGATTTTACAGAAGAGCGATGGATTCAACACGTTGAAATGACACACAACTTTTTATGAAGTGTGCGGTGCTGTGAGAGCCCTGGTGGAGCCAGCTGCAGGTTGACTTAACCCCCCCCCCCCAAAACAAACCACCACCTCCTACCACTTCCTCTCCTCTTCTTTGTCATTTCCAGCAGTAGTAACATCCGGCTGTTCATCACGAGATTTGTGTGACCTACAAAAACTGCTTGAATACGGCTGAAAAACGACCTCATCCTAATGCAAAAACTTTTTATCGAAAAACGTGAGTTTTTGTTTTTATAATTTGTGTGTTTCCATTAAGCAATTTTATTTTTGTAATTTCAATTTGTGCAATTTTATGTTTAATGGAAACGCAGCTACTTTATGCCCTGTTAAACAGTCTGTTAAGGGGGCAATTACTTTTTCACATCTGGCCAAGTTGGTTTCAGTAGCTTTTGTCCCTTAATAAATGAAATCAGCTTTTTAAAACTGCATTTTGTGCACAGGTTATCTTTGACAATAAAATTAGTTTTCAAGCTAAGAAATCCATAAGGGGGCAGAGTACGGTTAAGTTGAACTGCATTTAGCACCATAGCATTAATTTTGACTGATTTGGCCCTAGGTATTGCCAAATTCTTAACATTAAAATCCTTGAATGTTAAGAATTTATCTGAGAAAACAGAAATCTTGACTGGGACAAAACAATGGTGACCAATCAAAGGGCAAAATTAGTTAGACAGGCTTGACAAGCATTTAGCGAAGTATCTATTTTAAAGTTGAATAATAGAACAAGTTCCCCTCTCTTTATTTATATCTATAGAAAATGCATCTCTCAAGTCTCAAGTCAGGCCTTTGCTTAGCTTTTATTTTTTTTTTATTTCTCAGGAACAGTCTGCTAAAGTTGATTATTTTTAAAACCCGTCCCCTGCTTCTCTGTCAGCCACAAGTCCAGTCTTCATAGATTTTTCTTTAACAAAATTCATTTCACATGCTGAGGAGATCTATCAAACAATGATGTGCAAGAACTGGACTAAAAGGAAGAAAATGAGGAAAACATTAAAAGACTGTCAAAAACGGAGGAATATGTTGCTGGGCAATATTCAAAATGACGTGGTAAACTCTGCTTCCTTGGAAGATTGGAGATTACTATCTCCTCTGTTAAAATATGTCATAATGTGATTGAGTTAGCAGCTATTCAACCACAAATCACTTTGTGAACCCTGCAGGAAATCCTGTATTTGGCTTCAAAGTCCCTGTTAAAGAATAACATCCCAACACCATGATGCTAACAGCACTGTTTTAATGTTTTGTGCAGTATTCCAAATTACCTTGCTACTTGGTCTGTCATAGTTTTGGGCACGCTAATTGCACATTAGCGTGTGCAATTAGCACATTAGCACTGGCTAATGTGCTAATTGCAAAGCTAATTTTTTGTTCAGCACTATTAGTGCATTTCTTGACTTTGAAATGCTTAGTGAACTTATCATCCCTTAAGCAAATTTTTCCACTTACATTCTGACACTTCAGTTTACCTGATCTGTTTTGTAAACTTTCAGTTGGATAAAATTGGACAACTATGAGGTTTTGGTTAATGACTGTGAACAATTCTTTAAGTAGTTATTTTGAAGTGACTGTTTACACAGCTGTTCCCTCTCCTCTCCTTGTGTTCTTTTTCTTTATTCTCCACTAACTTCATTTTAAACAGAAAACAGAAACAAATGAAACACAAACACTAAAAATCAAGACAAACATGAATACAATATCAAAGGGCATTACAGAATGTATAAATTAGTAGGTCAAAATTAAATTGGTTGAAGTCTTTGAAGGGAAGATATAATTTGAATTGAAAAGTGCTTTAGCATTAGCTTCCACTACACAGTGTTTATATAGTGCCTTAGCATTAGCAGAACTAATATTTTGTATTAGGGCTTTATGGTTAGCATAACTGACCTTTTAGCTAGCAGTGCCCCCCATTGAATCACACAAACCCCCAAGGCACTGTTAGCACTATTCCTGAATAATGAGAGACTCTTTTTTTGTGTAAAAATCCTGAATAAAATGTTGCCTCAGAGAGGTGTGTTTCAGTCTACTTCACAATTTATGGATCATCACCTGCTGTAATCCAGCATGACATGACATTATATGCACAAGCTTGTAAGCAAACACAGCAGATCCACTACGCTGCACTTTTAATACAAAATGACTAAGACAGACATGAGATGTCACTGCTTTCAATTTTACTTTCTACTTTTTCTCTTTTCATTCCTTAACCATCCTCCTCTCCTACTCATCTATTGCCCCTCCTCCTCTTTACTCTTTTCTTCCCCTCTTGCTCTGAGTACACTGCTCCAGGCTGACTCGATGTGAGGAGACAACATTGCTAATACTAGTTATAAATACCCCTCGTTGTAGTACAGTACAGAGAGGCAGCTGGCTACGACACGCACATTCCAGACTGTAGCAAACATAAACAAGCTGTTGTCATCCATTTTCCTCATATCGCCAGGACAAGCTTTATAACACAGAAGAAAGTTGTAAAATTACCAGACAAGAATTGTTTTAAAGGGCAGTATTATGTAAAATCTACGCTTTTGAGGTTTATATCAAGTTATTTCTTCATCAAAAACACACCTGGGAGTGTTGTCTTTCATGCATGTTTGAGCAATTGTTTAATCTCCCATGGCAACCATCCAGCTCTGCAAATCACCTGGGAGGACCTAGCACCGCCTTCAAGGCACAAGTCCTCCAGGGAGACCAAGCTTTCAAGTTTCCGCCTCACAGAGCAGCCCTCCCCTGCAGCCCCTTTCCTTCCTCCCCGCTCCTTCAGACTAGCCAGCAGCAATTAGCAAACACCTGGTGGTAATGCAACATCTGCTGAGCTTATTATAGGAGCTTCTTCTCAGTGAAATGCTGGTAAAAATGTTGTTAAAGGGTTAGAAGAGGAGCCATGTTATGATGACTTCCTGAAGGCAGAGTTTGAGAAAGAGCAGGAGTTTTCAAAAAATCAGAGGCGTTAAATTGGAAGGTAAAGTTTTTCTAAGTCATATTTGATATAAATGGCTTTTTTTTAACAACTGCAGTTGACATAGTTACTTGATTGTGTTATAAAATGGTGCTATGTGCCTGGAAAATACATAGTAATGCCCCTTTCACTTTCTGTGACATGTCAGCTCCATAAAGTGCTATTTATGTTGGATAGATGATGCATTTGTTTGCAGGAGCGCCAACTGTCCTGCATACAAGGATCTGCATGGATGCATACAATCATGCATCACTGCGTCTTTAATGCACTCATGCATGGTGAAAGGTGCATGTACACAGACACTTACCCTTCATTTGTGACTCGTACTCTGCCAGGCTGCCTTTCTCCCTCCTCAGCTTTCCATGTGAAGTCATCATCTTTGATCTGCCGACCCTTGACCTTCCCTCCCAAAGCCCTTGCTCCTCAACCTCAGCTTCTGCTGCAGCCCTGTAATCTTTGACCTTTCCCCGTTGGCCCCCTCGGTCTCCCTCCCTCTTTTGCCTTCTTGCTCTACAGCTGCAAGTGGCGCGTCGGCATCAGGGTCGATAGACGGTTCTCAGCAGGGTCGATTTGTCCATGGAATTCCAGGGTGGGGGGGGGTCCCTGATCCATAGGTGAACGGGCCTGAGAAGAAGACGAAACAGAGAGTGTGATTAAAGACAGAGCTGATACGGTGACAAGAGGGGCCTCGAGGGACCCAGAGGGGTTACTCGGATCAGAGCGGAGAAAAAGAGTCAGAGGATGAGGGCAAATGAGATCAGGGTGACAAGAAAGGAAAGGGACAGTGACACCAGGGAAAAGAGACGGCCAAGACAGTAAGAGAGCAGAGTGATGAAAATGAAGCATGGGGGAGGGGGAGATTAGAGGTGATGAATAACAGCAGTAATAAAAAGGGCATTCGCCGCCTCAAGGTCGGTGGCTGGGGATACCCGTCAAAGCAACGCTTCAAAAAAATCTGGGAATTAGTATTATTGGGACTTTAGATGAGAGAATTAGCAACCAAAGAGCCTGAAACAAACAGGCCTTTGGTCTGATTTGCCTGTGGTTTTAGCACATTACTCCACTAATGACGCAAGAATTGAATCAGAGTGAAATATGATTCTCGGAGTGAAAAAAAAAAAGTTTTCTGTGAGTAAGGAATGTCTCCTGGAAGACAGATGACCTTTATGTGGAATATATTAACACAGTACTGTGGTGGCCTCTTTCTCATTTTCAAACGATGGTTTTAATTTATTAATGATCTACTCTGGGTCATCCCGGGTTAGAAGCAGTCTCACCACTTTAATGAGCTGGCATCAGTTTAAAATTTTCCAAGCAACTATAAGCTATGAAATGATTGTAAACATAAATGTGTATTTGCAAAATTCAAGCTAAATTTCATAAAAATGTTTTTTTATATATATGCAACAATTAGACTTAATAGAGGTGCACCGAATACAGTTTTCTAGTCGATTATCTATCTTTAAAACGCCTGACCTGCCAATTCCGATCCATGGCCGATACTAATTTGTTTTGTCAAAAATATAAATATAACAAAGAACGTTGATGAGTTGGCAACAGTGGGGTGACTATTGTTAACTGGATATGTACAGACATGACCTGGTGGGCTGGTCTGTCAGTCAAACCTCACACAGCAGAGGCAGTGGTTGATATTTAGACATTTGCTGAGGTAGACAAGATTGGTAGATAAGCTTGACTACACATGAAAATATCGGCCGAGATCCGGTCTCCCAAAATTAAGAAAATTAGCACTGAAAAATTGTTGCGCCCCTAATCCATAGATTGTACTTGTTCTTTCACTTTTCCTTGTTAAAATTAAATTTTGTAGCACAAAAACTGAGGAAAACCAAATCAATAGCAGACACACTTGAACAAAAAAACGCTACACTGAAGAAATAGCAGACAATATTATTCCTCCTGCTGCATTTGGGGTATTACAACAGTACCAGCAGATATCATACTTCTGCAAATTTTTGTTCAGCTTCAACGTCATTCAGCCATTCACTTTGTATTCCTGCAGGGTCAATGGGGGAGGAGTGTTATCCCCAGCAGTGAGGTGGTGTATATGTTGGACAGTTCATCAGTCTTTCACGGGACAACACAGAGACCAAAAGGACAGTGGGAGTCTAACCAACCACCAAGCAGGCCTCAATTCAATTTAGTTTATTTACATAGTACCAATTCAAGTCAAAGGCTGCGCTGTGAAGCAGTTGGTAGAACGGTTGCCTTGCAGCAAAAAGTCCTGGGTTTGAATTCCTACCTGCGGTCTTTCTGCATGTAGTTTGCATGTTCCTGTGTGGGTTCTCTAACTTCCTTCCACAGTTGAAAAACACACAAGGTTAATTGGTCTGGCCTGGGCTCCCCTGAATCATCTACATTCTGTCTTGGGCAATGGTTGCCACTAAATACATCTTGTTTTAATTAGAACCGTGTGCTTTTCAGTGATGTTATTTTCTCTCTCTCTCTCTCTTTCTGCATGTGTAGAAGCAGATTTTGTAGTGTTTCCCTCTTTCCTTTTTAACCCACCTCTTTCCTTTCTTTTTTCTCCTTTGTCCTTTTTTCCCTCCCTGTTTCCATTGCATTTGAAATAATCCCAAAGCAATTTTAAATAAAGTCTTTCATCTACATCAACTTGATAAAGCTCTTTCCATGGCTTTATCGAACTGAGCATTGTAGCGAAAGTTGTAATGCTCCTCTTATGAAAGTAAATCTGTTGGACTTCATCTTGGCACTCAGACAGCAGTTCTGAGTGCTACACTGCTGGACAGGTAATATTTAAAAAGTGAGTGTGTGCATGCATGCTTGCCCTTCCTGTTTGTCTCTAAGTTGCCCTGAAATACACAGGCGACCTGCCGCAGATGTAGCACACCTCATATCTCTTCCTATGACAGCCGGAGATAGGCTCCACGGTTAAGGAAATATGGACAATGGCTGGATGACTTCAAATCCAATGTAATCTGAAGGAATTCTACAATCCAGAATCCAGAATGGTCCAAATTCTTTCTGGATCAGTCAAATTAATTCCAATACACACCAATCACTCAGTTTAGATACAGACACAATTTAGTTACACTCAAGTGATCATAAAATGCCAGTTTGTAAAAGTTTGTCAAAAGTCAAATAAAGTCAATTCAATTAAAGCAGTTTATTAACTTTGCAGCAACACCTCTTCCTATGTAGGCATGTGGAGATGGTGGAAACAGGACAGAAGGGAAATAAAAAACTTAGCACCTGTGCTACAGGTGCCTTTGCCACCCTAGTGACCGTGGACATTTTCTAGTTACAATCAGCGGGTTGTGGTTTACTTTGAAAACTGGACTTTTATAGCCTATCCACATTTGGCCTCAACAAAAACAATGACAGTCAGGCTCTGTGAGACCGTTCAATCAACCCCAACCAGCTGTCGACCACAATCTTTACATCATTCCCTTTTCAGCCTCACTTTCACATGTATAGACATGTGAAACAACAAAAGCGTACGTGTGTATACACTCACACTTGAAAACAATTTGGGAAGAGAAGACATGCAACATCAATGTTTTTGTACCATATGAGGAAGTCCTCAGTGAAATCCACACATGCACCTCAGACTGCATGAATGAAGTTCCAGCCAGGATGAGATGGCAGGTTTGTTATAAAAGGTTTGTTATTTTTAAAGACTGACAATGTGTGGTCTGATTTGGTCTTTCTTTTAGAATTAACACATAAGCAGAGACATAAATACACAAGCTTCAAAGCAAACAGATATTTTCACTTCTCACACCCTGTGTCTCAGCACGTCAAGGTGTCAAAGTGTATTGCTTTCACTGATTCTAAAGCAGGTTTTGGACAACCAAAACAAACCAAACCATCCTCTGCAACAAACAGACAGAGTTGTCTGTTATAAGCCCAGGAAGGTACGTTGAAATGATTCATCAAGAAAGTGGAAAACATAGACGGCCTCCAACATCAGCCTTACATAACTGGAGTCGACCACCTTTTCTTTAAGTGCTCCATGAACTATAGTCTCGTTTCCTCTTCTAGGACAGTTCGGTGGATGTGAGTCAGACATGTTTCAGTGACGGTTTCAGAAGTGGAGAGTAAATGCAGAAGCGGCACAAATGCGAGCAAAATAAATTTCTGCAAATGAGGCAGCGAGGGCCCGAGCCTCCTGAAGTCTGACGAGGGGCTTCGTAAATGATTTGAGAAAGAAATAGGAGGGGGTTGTGGGAGAAAGAGATCAGGAGGAGGGAAAAGAAACAGCTCCAAGAAAAAAAGGCCAGTGAGGACAGAGAAATGGAGGATATTGGAGAGCAGTTTTTACTGCTTGAAGTCATGGTTAATGAAAGAAGGAATGTGATATACACAGTGAATATGAAATAAAATGATGACAAGACAGGAAACGGTGCATCATGTACAGTAACAGATCTTTATTTCCATGGGATTTTCTACCAATTTCTTCAGAAGAAGAAAACAAGAATACCAAGAAGAAGCAACAACAAATGGGACATTGTGTCAGATATTACGTCCTGATACTCTGAGGGGATTTCCTCATGCTGCCGACAGCACACAACCCTCTGCTTTGTTGACCACTTACTGTAATTTTATGCTGTGGGTATCTTTGAAGAACATTTAGCAAATTTGTTCAGTTCTTCCAGAGCTCTGTAGCCTCTTAGAAACAGCTTTCTGTGAGAAGCAAACCCTCTCAGAGCCCTGCAAACTTCAGATAAAGTCAAACTTAGGATGTCACAAAATAAAAAGGATGGAAGCGAATTTCTGTTGGTCAGATGATCTCGTTTCCCGGAAGCCGTGACACTTTGGGAAAATAAAGTGTTTGCCTGCTGAAGAGGACTCGATGCGTGCAGGTGCTCGCTTATCGTCTTGGTGACAGACGTTACAGGAGAGCACCGAAATGTGAATGAAGATTTCGAACTTGATGTCATGCTAATCAGTGCTGTCAGCCACACTTCAGCTGGAGACAGGTGTGATGGCTGCCGCTCCGATAGACGGATTAAAGTGGATACTGTAGGTACAGGCAGAGCTTAAACACGGTGAGCTTTATTGTACTTAAAGCTGATTCGGGAATCAGTAAGATACAGCATAGCAAAATATATCTGCACCCTTTGAACTTTTTCATATTTTGTCCCATTACAACCACAAACGTCAACGTTAATCAGAAACAGTTAATCAGATTAATTTTGATGAATTGATTATTGAAACAAACATCAACTAATTTAGTAATATTTTTAATTGTTAATCGTTAACTGGAGTATACAGATTCTAAAACATGCCATTTGCTGAAAGAACGACTCAGAGAAGTAATTAAACCAAAACTGTACAACAAATATATGCATTTTGCATTTAAGAGTAAAAAACTTTTGCTTGTAAATATGTTATACTAAGAGGAATTATGTAAAAAAAGTAAAAAAAAAAATAAAAAAAAAAAGAAAAATAATTACTTTCTGCTGGTACTTGGATGACAATGTCAGTTCATGTATAGATGTAATAAGCAGAACTGCAGGATCTACTTAAGTTTAGATAACAGTAGTAAAGGAAAGGAGATACGAGGTCAGGCAGGAGTCAAAATGTATCAGAGTGTCTGCAGATGACAATGTGTTATATAATGTAGCATAAAAAATTATGCACCAATTTATTGGCAAGTCGATTCATCTCCACCAATTTCCTTAATTTTTGGAAATTGGTAATCGGCTGAAACTTATATGTATCTCAGCAAAGTTCTGAAAGTCAATCACTGTCCTTGTCTGCTCTCTCTGAGAGAGGTTTGACTGACAGACCGGCTCACCAGGTCATGTCTGCACATTCTCAGTCCACAACAGTCACCCCGCTGAGTTAATTTGCTGTATTTAGCGACATTTCAGACAAAAAAAAATAGGTATCGGCCAAAATCGGAATCAGCAGATCGGGCTCTAATTGTTGATTGACCAGAAAACTGCAGTAAACGCACCTCTATAAAAAAAAAGTTGGGAAAGAATGTGGAAAAGTGGAGGTTTGCTTTGAAATAAGAAGAAATGTCAGTCAGTAGAACCAAGAGTAATTGACAGGAAGGCTTGTATTGTAGTAAAGAATAAAGGTACTGAAGGTGCATGTGTTTCACCAAAACTAACAGGAATGGATGAACAAAAGTGCCAGAAGTCTCTTGTGCCAGAAGTAAAGGAGGATTTGCAAGATGGAAAAGTTGTTTAGCTTTTCGAAAAACGGTTCCATCAAAAATGGGACCCTCTCTGAGCAATGTCCCGCACACATGAGCTTTCAAAAATCGAGTCTCTGGATTTCTGCAGGGATGGAACAACGGAGATGGATATCGAATATCTCCCGCTCTAAATACATCGATGGAGTATGACACCACATTGTTTTGTGCAAATGAAACTACCCTTTGCTGAAGTCCAGAGAAATGTTGTGTCTCATCGTGCGTCAGTGTTAACAGTCCAATGAGTTGATGGTAAAGAATGATGTGCATGACGTCCTGCTCTGCCCACGTCCTGGTGTGTTTAAAGCATAAATCTCCAAGCCGGAGAGAGAGACTTCATAGTTTCTCCTTCTCAACACTACATCCCATCACACCATTGAACTGGGAGGTAGCTAATTCTTACTAAAGTCAACGGATTCAAGGGTGACTAAATCACAGATGAGTAAACTCAACCCACTATACCATTGTTGTAACAAGATCTTGTCATACAAGATTTTGCGATATTAAAACATCTCTCACTGAGGTGACTGTGAACAATAGCCAATTGTGGCCAGCATGGCTTCACTAATACAACCTGTTGAAGTTGTATTAGAAGACGCCCCAATTATCTTCATTTATTTGGCAACATTTTGGGTTTCCAGTAGAGACAATAAATAGTGACATGGTGACAGACATGGACAATACATAAATACTGCAAGATGCTGAAGGAGGCAAAAAGCATCACTATAACAACTGATGGTTCATTGTCATGTGTCTCGTCTCATCTTGTGAGTTTTAGTCGTATTACTCTTCTAAGTAGCTTGGTAAAACCAAGCCTCTTGTACTATTCTTCACTTCATAAAAAGGCTCTGGATACTCTGCTATTGAGAACTGATAGCGGCCTGGAAGCATAGATTCCATAGTGTAAAATTTTTCCCAATTTGGCAATGATGTATGTAATGGATGCATACATCATGGCTGCTTTCATACGTGAAGGCAGCTACGTATGAAACTTACAGGAAATTTCATGTGCTGTAAACAACCATCCCCCACTGCCAAGAAGGAACTTTAATTGCTCAGTATTTGGTAGCATGGCCAACATGGTCTCAATTGGTTCATTCACTTCCTTTACTTGCCAAACTGATAGGCCAGGATGCAATTCATCGTGATAAATCAAGCTCAATAGGACAACTAAAGGGAGACGAGAATCAAGCGGAACCGAGATGGTTTGGAGATGACCAGACATTTGTGGATGTAACGATGGAAGAGTAATGATATGCAGAGAGTTGGTTTAAGTTGACTGGATGAAATTGAGTCAGATGAACCACTACAGAGACCCTTAAAATGAGAGGAACAAAAAAAGAATCACCAGACCAGAAGAGGATATGCAATTAAAACATACTTTACTGCTTGGAGGGATATGTGTTGCATCTTTGTCAAAACTACTATGTAAAAAATTGTTACACAACTAGAGGCGTCCTAGCCATTTTTGACTGATGGATGGCAAATCTTTAAGAACCTCATAAAGTTCACCAGACTGCCCTTCAGAAGGCAGGGCACCTTGAAATTTGGGCCCACAGCAGGTTTCATTGACAGCATTTTTAGAATCACTTTGTTTCAGTGTATGAAGACACGAATAAGCAACATTTATCACCGGAAACAGGAAGCTCTGTCGTCTTGTGCCACCACAGCCTTTCACTCCTGCACAATCAGCAGAGAATTACTCTGTTCCTTCACGCTTTCAGAAGCCGCTTAGGCCTTTCATCTCTGCTAAAACATACACCGCCGGCACAAGTAGTGACAGATAAGCACTTAATACAGAACATGTATTAATTTTGAAGATGTTGGCTTGATACGGATTGGAAAACATTGAATATTTGCAAAGAACTGCATCATACTCAAGACATAAACTGCCTCTTAGATTCGGACTTGCTCCCTGTCTGCAGCAGTTGATGCCAGGCAATTTATAAAGAGTTCCAGTGTTGTTGTGACATGCTTGACTTTTAATGCAGAGCAATACAGGCAATGGTTATGAAATGCATATCTGATGGTTTCAGTAAAGAGCAAACATGGGAAAAGAAAACTGAAATGAAACAGATGGGTCAGTGTGCCAGAGTAGGCAGGCCCACTGGACTCATCGATCTTTCGGGTACAGCTCAAAGCTTGGATTCTTCTTCAATATTGGAACACTCCCAAAGGGAGCTGAAACACAGAGCTTGATGATAGTTGAATCTACTGTCAGTTTTGATCCTTATTTATACTGTGTATAAGGATGAGTCAGTATCTCTCAGAGCTGTGATGCACACACTGTACTATTAGGATATAAATACTAGAAATATGCAGTTTCTTTTTTTTTTTTTGCTGCTTTAGAGTTAGATTTCTGTTGGCTAGTTCATCGGTCCATTGTCAATCAAATTTTTGAATGTTTGCACTAAAGGAATACTGAACCATATATGAGTTTCATTAGGAACATTCAGTGCCTTGTAAAAGTATTCACATCTCTTACATTTTTTTTTACATGTTGTGATGCTACAACTACAGCTTGGACTTTAATGTGTAAATTCTGATTGATTAATTAATTATTTAGATTTTAAGGCATTAAAAATTTTAATGCAATTAATCAAACGTTTTAAAATTTACGTTCAATAGTCCAGAGCGGGAACCTTTGTATTTGCGTTTCTGGTACGTCCCTAAATCTGACGCACAAGCGAGATCCGCTAACAACATCGATGGATGATGAAGCCGCTTCTCTCAGCCCATTGGGGGTTAATTTTTGCTTTGATCTGATTGGACACTGGAGAATTCTATTTTTGTGCTCAACTTGTCTAATAGGAATTAGCCTATCAGTGGAGCCATTCAAGCCTAAAATAGCAGCTCCATACTAAACATGTAGCAGCTAGCACCCAATGCTAAAGTTAGCAACCATGGGCCGCACTTTGCACCAATCAACAACAACAAAACAATAAATATCTTTGTTGTTGAGCTTATTGAATAATTTAGTCCTTCAAAAGTGTTTTTGAATTGAAAATATTGCTTATTTTGTCAAAATATGGTTTTCAATTAAAATGAAAATAATTACAGGGTTTGCAATTCTCTCCAGTTTAAAAAAATTATCATGTCCCACCACATGTTAACACCAAAAGAAGGATCCTTCAAAAAAATGAAGGACATTACAGCCCTTTAAGAAACTGTCATGCAACAGAAGAGTGTCTTCAGTCAGAGACTATTTCAGATTTACTGTAATACAGACTGATACAGGAGATCCTTCCCACCCACAGCCGTCAGCATCCACAACTGTATGAGGAAAAGTGCATAATAAAAGTAACAACATTTACTTTCCTCTGGGGATCAATTAAGTACTTTTTAGTTGAGCTGAAGTGAATTGAGAAACCTGTTTGGGGTTTTCTGTGACAGATCAGCACAAATGTAGAGCATAATTGTGAAGTGAAAGGAAAATGGAAAGCAAAACACAAATCCAAAAGGCTGTTGTGCATATGCCTTCAGCCCCTACTTGTCTGACACCCCAAAATAAAATCCAGTGCCATCAATTGACTTTAGATGTCACCTATCTACTGAATAGAGTTCACTCGCGTCAATGAATCTCAGTGTAAATCCAGCTGTTCTGTGAAGGCAGCAAAGGTTTGAAAAGACAAATATTAAAAAAAAAAAAAAAAAAAACAGCTGTTGAAACAAAACCATAACAATATCATATTTACAGTTTGCAAAGCACCACTTAGGGAATCAGCGAGCATGTGGGGATGAAAGAGCTCTGGCAGTCCCTCTAGGATTGTGCAATGTTTCTTTTTTTTTTGTGATTTTTGCAGCTTAAAATAATTGATGATCTGCACTTTTCAGAAAAGCTGCAGACAAAGTTGTGATTTTTTTTTTTGCTTTATTTCTACCATAACATGTTCTTGGAAAAAAAGTTTAAGTTGCTGCACATAACCTTCCCAAAAGAGACAAGACTTTAATATAGTTAAGTGCGAATTACATTTCCAAGTATCTTCTTGATAAAAAATAAAATCATGTCCTCAGGAGTTGTCAAAGTGCAGAAGATCAATTTCATATTCCAAGTTAACATAAACTTTATACCAAGTATGCAAATCCTACAGAATATCTCCAAGTGGTTGTTGCAAACAAATAACATAACAAAAAGGGCAAATGTTACCGCTTAGCATCACAAGCTTTCATCTCGCAGGTTAGACTTTCAAGAAATGTCGTGAAACAGGAAGTTAGATTACAATTGGGCTAAGGGGATTGGTCAAAATTCAGCAGAGTTGCATTGATTGGTCAGAAAAGAAGGAAATACAGAAAACATCAAGGGTATTGCTGGTCAAATTTGTGAAAAAGCCGTGACAATCGGTGGAAATTGCAGCAAATTTTGAGAATTATGAGTTTATTTGTATTAATAGTTGAGATCGCAACCTCCTGTAGGGACTCTCAAAAGCTTAACTTTCAGGTCTACATTCAAAACATTGTGCGAAGGAAGACATTAGTCTGAACACCATCCTTGAAATAAAACATGGTAGAGGCAGCATCATGCTGTTTGGATGCCTTCTTCAGGGTTTGATGAAGAATGGAGCTAAATACAAGGAAAATCTGTTGGAGGTTGCCAAGGGTGATTAATTTGATTTTTTATTTACTATGCATCTTTCCTTCTACTCGCCAGTTATGTACTATTGGTCCGTCACATAAAATTCCAGTAAAACACATGTAGATTTGTTGCTGTAATGTAGCAAAAAAAATGTGAAAGGAGATTTTACTTTTTTTTTTTTTTTACAAAATGACCAAAGCTGTGTTGCAACTCCTGATCCAAATTTGGGGACAAATAAAAAAGCAACATCTTGAGTTTCCTGTTATGTTACAGATGCCACCATAACAGCTCACAGGCTAACTGCCACATGAAGGAAGTGGGACAGCTCCCATTAAGTAACACATGATGCACTTCATGCGAGTGCAGAATAAAGGAGGCACATGCAGCTCAACAAATGTGGCTCACGAAAAAAAAAACAAAAAAAAAAAATGGAGGAGGAGGGAGGACAGGACGGTGTTAGCCTGCAACCTTTTTGCCTTATTGCTCTTTCAGGTCAGGGATTTAAATCTCAATAAGGTTGCTCATTATTATCCACAGAGCATTTATATGAAATCAATGTGCACCATGATCCGACAACCAGGACTTCTGTTGTAAATTAGCTTAAAAAACCCCCAAAAAACTAGAAATTTGTTTAATTTTTGAATATTGCAGCTTTTCTCCTCATCGTCACTGTTGCACGAGGGAAAGGCAGCAATTCGCAGCATGCGTTGCTTATCTGCATCTTTTGATTGCATGCACAGTGTTGATGATGAGGGCAGGGATTTAATGGGGAATTAAGGGCTCCGCAGAAAAACAACAACAAAAACAACAAAACAACAGCAGCGTGTTGAGTTCTCTGTGCAGTTTTTGTTTGCTGTGAATGTGACCATATGGTTTAGGCAGTGTTCACACAAAGACCACATGAGACACCTCAGGATAATTACACAAGCATGTAAACACACAGTCTGAAAATGGTGCACGCGTATTACATAAGTGGTAAAAAAAGTGGAAAATAGGGTGTATTTAGAAGGACTTTATTACAAATAAACATCTCGCACTCATAGTCTGTGGATCACACACGCACACACACAGGTTGTTATCATAACCAAGCAGCATGACAGCTGTACATACCTTACTTTGTGGTCCTCCTCTGCTCTTCTCTTCTCATCCCTTGTTTTTTTGTATCACACACTTACGCTTACACACACACGCAGGCAGGAAAGCAGGCGTGCTCACACAGAGCGGAGTGTGTTTGAATCTGACAGATTTCTCCCAGCTCAGTACTCTTCTCTCTCATTTCTCACACACACACACACACACACGCACTCACAGCCCTCCCCCTCCATCTTTCAAAATATGCCAGATAGCCTCTCCGCTCACGCCAGAGCAGCGTCTCTCCTCCCACTGCCGTACGCATCAGTGAGAAAGCCCCAACCCGAGCCCAAGCCACGCCCCCTCCCCTCTCCAGTCCCCCTCTCTCCTCTCCTCTCCTCTGGGCGGCTATAAATACCGCTGCTGCTATGAATACACCGTCTTTCTCCCTCAGCATCTCCCACTCTCCCTCCATCCATCCATCCTTCTCCTCATCCTTCCTTCCTTCCATCCCGCGCCTGCGCTACTGTTCCTCCATCTCTGCTCCAAAACCTGCTTTCCGACGATGACCTTGTGTTACCACAACAGCAAGATGCAAGTGATGGCGAAGGAGAAAGAAAGAGCGACGTTTCCTTGCAGACTTGGTTGTGTCTTTTTTTCGAGGTGCCCGTCTCCCCGGGTTTCCTGTCTGTTACAGCGGATGTGTTCCTCTTTTTTTTCTTTTTAAATCTTCTGACAGCTGCCCTTACAAATTTCACCATTTCTTGCTCAAAATATAATCCAATCCGTGCACATTATTAATAGTTGCCTATGTCACTGCTGCTTTATAGCAACATAAGAATGTGGAAGCAAAAATACCAGTGCCAATGCTCAGTTGATAGAATGTGAACTTTCAGTTCAATCAGCAGCATCCTGTTTTCTGCTTATAACCAGGCAATGAGGTTAACCAACATCTGGTTACGTGCACCGAGGGTGCACTTAGACGAATTCAAGGCCGATTGGCATGGCACGGACATAATTAGTCCTAGCGTTCGTGCAGCGCCGTGGTGTAATAACTTCATACGTGAAACACGAGAGCAAGACAAAAGGCTTCTCTACCTGGCCGGCAGGAGACAAACATTTCTGCTGACGTGCCCCTCTGATGCTAGCAGACAGACAAGCCACAGGGCTGCCTGCACACAACCATACAGGGTAACGCAGCCTCGCATCTTGTATGTTATTCTTTCCATTTGTCTTTTTTTCTTTTTTTTATTAATGTTACCGAATTGTAGACATTGGTATTTCACCCCTATTGTACTGCATTGCCAGGCATAAGTGTTCCCTATCCATTTTTCACGTTTTATCACATTTAAATCACAAGCTTCAGTTTATTTAATTATAATTGAGGTATGGCAACAAAGTGGCGTGCAATAGCTTTGGGGCTCTAGCAGCTTTTCACAAATAGCGACTGAGGTTTTTTGGCTAATTTTCATTCCCAAGTAGCTCAAGGCAGATTGGATGGTAACCATTGTGACATCACACACACAAGGTGCCCTGCTGGAGGGCAAGAAACTGTCCACTGATGATATCTACCACTGGTTTTAGCTGTCAACTTGCCAATATAACACGTTAAATCTTAAATGTGCGTGATATGTAAAAGAAAAAGGGACGCAATGCTTTGCTACAGCTCAACACTACGAGAATTAGATAACAAGGTCAGTAAAAGGTTTTCACTTTATTTAGGAAAAATGCACACATTATTAAAGCATTTTGTAGGTACATATAAACTTTGTCCAAACTCTGTCCTAAGTTTGAACAAAACGATTCAAAGAAAAAAACTACCAAATAACCGGTGTATTCATGATATCTAATCAGAAGTTTGATTAGATATCAAAACTGTATGATAAACATTGGTATTGGCGACATGAGCCCTGAATTTACTTGGTATCGGATCGTTGGAGCACCGACTCTTCAAGACATTTTGTTTCACTAGATTTTTAATCATAGCAATCTGTGAAATCCATATATTCCTTTCCGTCCATTTCGCAGTTATATTACTTCCTGTTGGCCTTTTCATATGAAATCCCAACAGGATCACTGAATACTGTGGAAAGGTTCAAAGAGTAACAGTACTGCTGTAAGGCACTTCATTAAAAAAAAACAATCCTGTTCAATGTTAAATCAAGAATATGTTACAAAGGAATGAAATGACAGAAACAGATTTAAAACCAGATACCGAATTTGTCTCCATAAATGGTAAAGGAAATGATTAACTGTTGCTTAAAAGCTAACGCACTGAAAACCAATGATGAGTCATCGGTGTGTGTGTGTGGGAGCAACTGCAAGTTTCAGGGTCAAACTGCTCAGATGAGAGTTTGAGCAGTTTGACAGGATGTGCACGTGCCGACGTGCTTTAGAGTTGCTCCCCTGTCAGTTTAAGGGCCGCCTGCAGGTTGTGCGCGGACTCCGTGTGCGTCTTCTGGGAGCCCCTGAGAGCTTTCTGGAGGTCCCCAGGGGACACCAGGTGGAGTCGGAGCAGAGAGTTCACCAGCTGGGAGCGAGCAATGCCGATGAAAGAGTGCGACAAAAAGCATGAGAGGCCTCCGCCGGATTTTGTGGTGTAAAGAGGGACTCGGACCATTCCCAGCACCTGGATGGAGAGAGAAGAGGAAGAGGTGATGCAGGAGCAGAGCGCGGGATCCTGCAAGTTGCTTGCCGTTCATCGCTCGTTACCTCCAGACCATGATCGACTGCAGTGGATGCGGCTGCTTTCTCTATCTCCCGAATCTGTTCCTCTTCTAACTTCTTCACGTAGAAGTGAAGGATGAGACGGGAGGAAGAGGAATGAGTGCCTGAATGAGGAGGGCTAAAACAAGACTCCACGTGGTCTTCCGTAGAAACTGGCACAGCCACGCCCAACTCCTCCAGTAATTCCCTGGTAAGCCCCTCCTCCAGGGACTCCTCCGAGGGGTTAACGAAACTAATGTGTCGAAAAAGCGAGGGTTGACGTTACTCAATCGAAATGATAATGCAATCCAGTACTTCCACGAGACTCCTTAGTACGTGAGACAACTGAATGCCTCTTAAACAACAAGGCTTGAAAAGGACTGCAACCTACTTTACCTATTCACATAGTCACTTCATCGGTTAGAAGGTGTTTATAATAATACAAGGTATAGAGAGAAACAATGACAATATCGTAACTAAAAAAGCAAATAGAGTGCAGATTATTAAGGGAAGATAATCAGAGATAAAAACTATTTGAAACCAGGTTATTGCAGCTTTACACTAATTCCTCAATCACAGACTTCTGCAGCGTTTTGTTGATGCAAAGCAATAGTGCTGATAACTGCAGCCCCCTAATTTTCACTGATAAATATAGTCTTGCATTAGCAGTATACTAATAACACTTTAAATTTTGACATAAAACGTGCATGTAAACAAAGAACAATTCTGGTTCAAGAGTAGAGCCCTGGTGTACCCCAGAAAATCTGAGGTGCCAAAGTAGAAGAATGAGACACACAAAAAAAATGTTTGTTTATAGAGGTAAAAGAAAAGGATGTGCAAAAAGGTTACATACATGGCTGGATATCTGGAAAAATTAATAACTTTTTATGCGTTTTTGACCTTTCATTCGTACAAAAACTGTTTAATATTACTAACAACGATTAGTAATATAGGTCTAAAACCTCAGACCTCAATGTGTTTTAGGTGAGGCCTTACAATATATCCATAGGTGAGCCTCCAATTACCTCACATGTGTCAGTTAACCTAGCGGGTTTATGGAAGGAAACCGAAAAGGTTTGACCCAAATCATACAGTTTGAAAGACAATTATCCCTCATACTGACCAAATGTATATCCATCCATCCATCCATCCATTTTCTGTTCACCCTTTGTCCCTTAATGGGGTCGGGAGGGTTGCTGGTGCCCATCTCCAGCTACGTTCCGGGTGAGAGGCGGGGTACACCCTGGACAGGTCACCAGTCTGTCGCAGCCAAATGTATATAAACTTTCGAATTCAAAGAAAGTTGCAAAAAAAATCTCTAAAAATATTCTGACATTTAGCAAATAGGAATAAATTGGATCATTCTAACTGGCCTAAAACAAGAGAAGTTTAGTTATTATTTGCAAACATCTAATTATTTGTATATATTTTCATATACCTCTCTAAATAATGTTGGGTTATATAAATCTTCCTAGAACTTCATTAGTGTTCACTAAAAGTTCATTAGTGAAGTACATTTCAGCAACAAGGAAGTTCAAAGTCCTTTACATGATTAAAAAAAAAATCATGTAATATTAATATTTTTTGACATTAAAGTGACAAAATAGGGAAATTATTCCTTGGTTTGTTACATAAGGTCAACATGTTGGTGAATGACGCACCGGCAATTCTGTCACTCCTGTAATTCACAGACAAAAGGACATAAGTGATTCACATTTAGCCGAATACTAATCGGTTTGATGAACAGTGTGTTCAAATGATAAGAGCCTTCGTGTACAAAGGGACTCCTCATGCATGTCTGATTATCTTTTATAGTTCGTCTTTTGCTGCTTCAGTATTCTAGAGACAATGCTGTGAAAGATTAATATCTTTATTATGTAGGGGCTGCTCATAAAGATGGGTTAGAATAAGCTAACTTGTTCACATTATATGTTGAAATCTGCACTTACATTTGTTTTCCAATCTTCCTTACTACTTTATTTTTATATATTATAGAACTCGACTGGGCCACTCTATTATATGAGTATTGGGGGTGGGAATAGTAAATGGCTTTGTACTTGTATAGCACTTTATCAAGTCCAGAGTGCTTCACACAACATTCACATGCTGATGGTGGCAAACTACTGGATAGTAGCCACAGCTGCGCCTCCCCCGTCCCAACATGCAAGGTGGATAAAATGCATTGCCCACGGACTAAAGGACAGATTGCGGGGCGAAGTCCTACCACCGTACACAAACTGTTAACACTTTTAGCTTCACGTCGGTGCTACGGTGTACAGCCAGCCACTGAGTAGTCAGCTGCTCTACTGTAAAGCAAAATAAACATATCTTCACTCTCACAGTCTGCCTTTCCTTATCCATCCATCCATTTTCTGTTCACCTTTGTCCCTTAGTGGGGTCAGGAGGTGCTGGTGCCTATCTCCAGCCACATTCCGGGTGAGAGGCGGGGTACACCCTGGACAGGTCACCAGTCTGTCGCCGGGCAACACAGAGACATACAGGACAAACAACCATGCACACACATGTCAGGTTAATTGGCCTCTCACACATTCACCCCTAGGTGTGAGTGTGGAGAGGCCAATTAACTTGACAGTCATGTTTTTGGACTGTGGGAGGAAGCTGGAGTACCTGGAGAGAACCCACCATGCACAGGGAGAACATGCAAACTCCATGCAGAAAGACCCCGGGCCGGGAATCGAACCCAGGACCTTCTTGCTGCAAGGCAACAGCTCTACCAACTGCTCCACTGTGCAGCCCTTCCTTTCCTTATCCCTTTATTTATTTTTAAAAATGGCTACACAAACATGTACATGCTGTTCCTTTTACCCTTTATTTTATCTCGTCTAAAGTTGACATATTTATGTTTAATCTCTATTTGACTATGACTTTGGTTTCAAGCTGTGAGTGCTTGAAACCAAAGTCAAATTTTCTCCTTTGTGAACATAATCACAAAGGAGAAGCTGATTCTGATTCTTCTGGTCATTTTCCAGTCTACAAATTTTCCCCGGTGAGCCGTGGATATCTGCAGCTCCTCTAGAGTCGTTCCGGTTTAACACAACAGATTGACAGGCTGATTTATACTCAGGTTAAATTAAGCAATTTATAAACAGCCATAAGTGAAACTCACCCACCAGGGAAGCCCAGCAGCCCATCAAAGCGCATCTGCATCTGTTGGAGGTGACAGAGGCCTGTCAAACACTCATGATGTCCACTCAAAGAGACATAGGGAAACGTGAGGAGGTTTCTCTTAAAATAAGGTGATGTCAATGTTTATATGTGATACAGAGGAGCTCATTTTGGTTCATGCACAAGGCTGTTAAAGAAAATCACCACCCAAACTGTGCTCACCAGTACAATGTACCCGATGGGAATCCTGCCAAACAGCTGAGTTACCGTCTCAGAGTAGAGCATCACATGGCATGCATGCCTGCAGTGGGTGCATTCCAGTGCTTCGTCCCTCGACATCTGGCCACTTGCCATCTACAAGCACAACCACAAACAGAAAAAGAATATTATCACATGCTGTCACACAACAGTGACTCCTGATCGTGTTTTGAGTAAATTGCAAAACAAGGGAACTTGCTTCTTTTTTAATCTGTTCTCCCTTCTGCAAAAGTCCTGACTGCAAGCAGCTGACCAGCCTGGAGAAACCTCTGTATTTAGAAGTCATGGAAAGGAGGAAGTAGGAAGGTAGAGCTTTTTTCTTACTTGATAGTAAGCCCTTTGGCTCCCTCTGTCTGTCTGGAGCAGGTTTATAATTCTCTGAATTTTCTCTCTTTTTTTTTTATTACAGTTAAATAGTTTTGTTTTTGTGTATTGTACAATACACAAAAATTATTCACATACACCATTGTTTATGGAAATATAATTTCACAAGGTTAGCTCAGTTTAACATTTAAATCTGAGCTAACCTCATAATAGACAGGCTGCAGATCATCCATGAAGTTGCGTAACTCAGGTAAGCAACGATCTAGAAAAGTAAATAATAAATTTAATGGGCATTATTTCTACTTCAGAACATATTCACTTTGTTATTTCATTAAAGTTGTCAGTAGATAATGCTCTTCCATGCAGTGAATAATTCATTCTTCCACCAGGATGAGTTCCACAACTCTGCACAATACTATGCACTCTGCACATCCACTTTAGCTGTACCAACAGATGAAACCAAATATTTTTGATGGTTGAACTGATAATATTAATATTAATAAATTTACTTGTCTGATTGCTGAACGTCAGAATGAGGACAAAAAAGTGTTTTTTTTAGTATTTTTTTTAGTGTCTTTAAAGTGTTTTAAACTGTTTTATGATATAGGTTTGGCCTACATCTTGGTACTAAAGTCTGAATTTGAAGAAAGTGGTGAAAAAAACTTTCTAGAAAGTATATTTGTATCATTATTGTGACATTTAACAATTAGAAATAATTTTGATAATCCCAACCCAAAACAGGAGATTCTCAGTCAGTCAGAGGGGATCAAACGATTGCCAGGAGTATTTTTGTGCAGTGTATACAAATATTTGTGTATGGTTTTGTTTGTGAAACCATTGGAATAGTGGAAATGCAATTAATAACGCACCAAAAATGAGTCACTTATGTCACACGTTACCGACTTTTCTTCTTGTGTGAGGTAGCCCGAGCAAAACTGCTGTTTCACCTTTAGTCAGCAATATTTAGCCGAACATTACACTTTACACTACTTTTGTCAGTGTAAAGACTCGATTGGTTGTTCAATGTTACGTCGACCCCTCGCCATTGGTTAGTAGATGCGCTGTGCTGCATTCGGAAGAGAATGTAATTTTGGCTTATTATTTTAAAGACACATTGAAATATTCTTTATTGCCTCAACATGGCATGTAAGGATATATGTAGCACGTTTTAACTACTCTGCGGTCACATATTTGTCCCTGACCTTTGGTTGCTTATAGTAAATGAATAATCCGAAAATACCAAGCCAGAAAATCAAAACTACTTCGGTTTGAAAAATAAATTCCGAGGTACTTTAAACGCACCATTGAGCTTCACCCATGAATCAGAGGAACTCTACAGTTTCTTCAGTTGCTGTAGTTATTTCAAAGGGGCTGCGTGTGTCGAAACTACGCGCTGAACTAAGTAAGCACTTTGTTTGGCTTTTACACATAAACGAATATATTTGAGGACGCCTGAATAGGTCACGTGTTCAATTTGAATATTACAAATGCTGACCTGTTGTCTACAGCAGCTCATTCAGTTGTCATTAGGAGACAGACGCACCGTATATTTCAAAGACATCGTTTTTTTTATGCGGAATTAAAGACTGTGAGAGTATCCATATACTGTTGAATATTCCTGTGAATACTTCGAGGCGAACACATCGATGCTCTAGCTGTAGCTAGCTCAGGTAGAAAGCTAACAAGCTATAATCACCTGCTAGTGGCTTCAACACAGAGCTGGCTAACAAAACTTAGAGAAAATCTAAATGTGCTCATATATTATGTAGATTTTTCTGTCATTTGTTACTTAGTTGTTTCCTAATTTCATTTTAAACCTCAGCAACGCCGTGAGTAGTAAAGCGTTGAGTTCTTGTAGAGTAATATTTTTTCATTTTCATTTCTGGAATATTACCAATTCTACCTTTACGTCGAACAGTTGGATACTGGTGCTGTAAATATATTTCTTATTAATTTCGTGACTTGAAAAATATGATGTATGCTCTGTTATATCAGATGATTGTTAAAGCTTGTGAACAAGAGGAAAACTTAAGGATGAGTTTGGAGCTTAACTTTTAAAATAAGCACTTTCTACTTTTTAAACAGATTCACAGTCGGTTTGTTATCAACAAAAACTGATTTTTCTTGCCAATTAAGTTATGATACATTATTTGCTGGATTGGCAATTCAAACATCTAGCAAATTTAATACAATTTCCATCAGTTTTCTTTTTGAATCTGGTATTTCTCCTAGAATGGCCTCGAGCATCCCGGATGAGGTGAAGATGGACGCTGCACTGATTAAAGAATTAGCCGAAGTTGCAAAGGACTCGGCACTTCTTCAGGGAGTACTGATGAGGACCAAGGAGAGCCCAAACTCATCTGAGGTGCTTTTTTTTAAAAAATGTCATTTTAGTTGTCCTTTAGACTGTTATTATCAACGCAGCTTGTTGTGGTCAAATCAGTAGATGCATTAAAGCACTGACAGGATGTCTAGCCTTTCAAGTCTGAGCTACTGCAGGTGAAACGGACTGAGAAATCCTCTCAGGAATTTGCTCTGTAATTTCAAACGATAATAAAATGAAGCCATCATAAATTCTGTCTAGTTAAACAGTTTTTTTTTCCCAGCACAATTAGTTTCTGCTTTGATTCCTCTTAACCCCAGTGATTGCTTTTTTCCATATATCTCTTACATTTCACAACCTTCTTTTTTGTTGTTGCAGTTGGTGACATACGCTCCGTTCACTCTCTTCCCTTCGCCTGTGCCTAAGTCCGTGTTCCTTCAGGCTCTGGCGGTGCAGACCCACTTCAACACGTTGGTGGATAAGATCAGCCAGGATGTGGACTTCCTGCAGGAGGCTTTAGCCAGGTAGGATGCAGCGTCACCGCCTTCAATGCATGGAACGGATATGTTTTTGTGTGCAAAGCGATGCTAGGAAACAAGGTTATTATAGTTAACTAAAACAAAGAAAATAACAAAAACTGAAATTGACCTTAACTGAAGTAAATAAAACAGCATTTAATTGGGAAAAGTTACAGCTAACTGGGACTAAAATTATAGTATGTATTTTTTAGTGTGTATGAATAAATACATTAGCCTTTGGAAATTCATGTCCACCCCCCCCCACACATACACACAAGCAAATTACGTCACTCTATAACCATCGGCATTTATGCTTGTCTGCAAAATGGTGACAGCAAAAGTTGTGAGGAAATACCAGAGACAGTTGACAACAATAATTAAATGCATTTTTTGAAATTAGGATCTTCTGCTGCGTATTCATTACCCAGTTGATGTATTCATAATCACAATATAATACTTTGACCTTTTTGAAATTTGCAAAGTATGAAAAAACTTGACCAAAGTATGAACAAAGTAAAGCTACTACTATAACTAATTAAAACTAAACAATATTTAACTAATATTAGCTAGTAAAATCTAGCAAACCTATTCTGAAAGATACTTTAAACTAACTGAATTGGAAAAACATAAAGGCACAATGAAATAAAACTAAACTCTAATTAAAAATCCAAAGCTATTATAAACCCAGTGTAATCGGATACAGTCCCTCATATGTTGTTTTTCCTACTTGGTCAGGACTTTAATAGTTTTTTTTTGTTTGTTTGTTTGTTTACAGCACAATAGAAGTGGATGATTTCACCGCCAGGTTGTTCAAGATCCACCAACAGATCCTAACAGAAGGAAGATCTCAGGTATGGTTACCTTTACATGAGCAATTCTGGACAAAAGTTTTTGTGGTGACTCAAATGTTGTTCAGTTTATGCAGTCAGAGTTCATATTGTTTACATAATGTGGTGAAACTGATTGGATGTGTGCTACAAACATTAGCTTAAAATGTTTGTTTTACACCTAAAAGTCAGTTTTAACTGACCATCTGACAGAACAATCTTCTAACTTTATTTTAGTTAGTTCTCAGAAAGTAGGAATGATCCAGAAGTTAATATGAAGTACTCTAGTTTGAATTTCAAATGGTATGGAGAAATTTCAATGGGGAAATACTGAATCTACATTTGATTTTCATGTATATTCAACGAAAGCCATTAGAAAAATTGAAAAACTAAAAAATGTTAAAATGGGAAAACCAGATCTGTGCCATCTGAAATCTCCAGTTCAAGGGCTCCAGATGTGTCTCTCTGGCTCCCTTTGGTGGTTTTCTTCCTCCATAACGGCTCAATTAGTCCTTCATACCCAGATACAGCCTGGCTTTTACATACATCTCCACCTACACACACAAAATATGAACAAACACTCCCTGTGTCTTTAGTCAGGCTTATCTGGTGTAGTAGACTCTGTAGTAAACACTCTTGGAGCGCGAAAAGGAATAGGAGTTGTCAAATTTTAGCAGATAGACTGCTAAAATTTTAATATTTCTGTTGATTTATTGTTTTAGTATTGCATAAAAATGCTTGCTATAATCAGTATGTATTAAAAAAAATAGGGTTTATAAACCATAAAATCCAAATTTTACATTTAGAAATTAAAAACTGAAAACCTACTGAAAACAAAGAGGTGAGCTAAGGCACTCTCTGATGCTTTAATGGGTTTTTTAAAGGTCAGTAAAATTGACTTTTTTGAGCTTTACATCATGTTATAATGTTATTCCCTCATCAAAAAATTAATGGACTGTTGCCATGATACTTTCATTGATGGCTGAGAAATCATTTAATCTCCTGTAGCCACAGTTACTTCTCAGTTAAATGCTGGTGAAACGTTGTTAAAGGGTTAATAGAGGAGCCATGTTGTGATGGCTTTCTGAAGGCGGAGTTTCAGAAAGAGAAGGAGTTTTTAAAGAGACGGAGGAACAATTTCAAGGCGTTAAATTACAAAGTCTATTTTCAGTCATTTTTTAATATATAGCATTTTTATAACAACTGAAGGTAACAGTTTCTTGATTATACTATAAAATGGCACAATGTGCCTGGAACATACATAATATTTCATCTTTAAGGGATTAGATACTCATTGAAGCTCTGCTTTTTCTGCATTATTTAGCCTAAAAGTCATGAACCTTTTGTGTTTACAGTATTAATAACTTAAGATTTTTGCTTTGTTTGCACTGAAAGTACATCACTGGACCTCAATCAGTACCTTCATGTAAATGGTCTTCTTGTTTTTCTTTTTTGTAGTCCATCGTGTTGGGTCTTAATCGTTCTGATTACATGTTGGACCAGAGAGAGGACCAAACGTCTTCTCTGAAGCAGATAGAGATCAATACTATTGCTGCCAGCTTTGGCGGCCTCTCCTCACAAACGCCAGGTGTACACAGGTAAGTTGTTCAGCAACAGATTGCGCAGATTTGTATTTTTACAGAACAAGGATGGAAATAATACATTTTCATCCATACTGTAGGCTGGCAGAGCTGTTGGAGTAGAGGAGAAAGCAATGTCTCAACCAAAAAAAATAATCAAACAAATCGAAACTAAAGTAACAAAACGAAGCCTGTTTTAAAGTGACTGGTGTGAAAAGGAGAATTTTGGTTTTTGTTGAAAGAAATTTCCTGCTTGAATGTATTTAGTACATTGTTTAATCAAGACAAAAAATAACTGTTTAAGAAAGAGGACAAAGCTTGTGTAAAGATTACAGAAGGTTTCTTCCCTCCGGCTCCACAGACACATCCTGAAGGTGGCGGGGAGGCTGGAGGAGAGTCAGCGAATCCTGGACAACAACCCTGCAGCTGGTCTGGCCAGAGGACTGGCCAAAGCCTGGGAGCTGTATGGATCAGACAGGTAACTCACACCGATATCCAAATAAGACAACTTTAAGGCTGTCTGTTAGCAGGCTGTGGTTGAAGCGGATCAAACCCCAGATTGGACAATATAATAAAACACACAAGCCCTTTTGGCTAAATACTGTTTCAGTAAACTCCATGTTAACAAACAGTTTCAGCTGTTTATGTTCTTATCTTTCTAGTCAAAGAACTTTATTTTTTATGATGGAAGCTGATGGTGTTACTATGAGTGTTTTTTGTTGTTGTTGTTTCAGGGCGGTTGTCATGTTTTTGGTGGAGGAAGTCCAGAGGAACATCTTTGATCACCGATACATTGAAAGTGAACTCTGGAAGAGGTAAAAGTCAGGTCATTTGTCCTAGAAGGCAGAGCCATGTCCACCCAAGCGTTTTGCACAACATGATGATTGTCTTCTTTCAACATGAATGAAGTCTCCAGAGAAAACATAGCTTCAGACCTGAAGGTTAAAGTTTCGACAGTTTGTGTCCAGGATGTGTGGGTTTTCCTGTACAAGTCCTGCATGAAGGAAACTTCCTCTCTACAGACCCTTATTGATGTGATCATTATCACAATATTCAACAACCGGTTATGTTTTCTTAATATCATACAGTCCTTTTTGACGCTGAAGAGGGTTGTTGCTACTGTGTCTTGTTAGCTTTTAGTTCTGATATGTTCACTGATAACTTATCTGACCAGGGATCACCAGGGTTAGACTGAAAATCTGACAATTCCCCAGCACCTCTATACTTAAAAGTGTAAACCTGATCTGCGTAAATGGAGAAATTAGATGTATTGCTCATGGTGTTGTAAACTCTGTGTGTTTCAGAAACATTCCCACAGTAAGAAAACGGTTTGATGACGTCTATAAAACAGGATCTCTTGATCCGGACAAGAGGCTTTTTGTGTAAGTCATCTCTGTCCACATCAAGAAGTTCTAGAAAAGTGTTAAACGCCACCCCGGCTAATCGCTGAATGTTAGGATAGGTAATGATAATTTACCTTAATTTCAGGGATGGAAAAGAGGTGGCAGTGGTGTACTTCAGGAATGGTTACATGCCACAGAACTACACTAATGAACAGGTATTTCAAAACAACTCCATTCCTCAATTATTCTTCTATGCATGATAAATGGCTAATTAAAAAATTGTTTTAAGAACAAATGTTGAACTTGGTCTAAAATCTGATTATGTTGATGTAGACTCTAAAAAAAGCACACTGCAGTGTTTTTTCTTTTGTTTGTTTTTATTTTTTTTTCTTCCTTTGACATCTGATCCTATAGAGTCACACTAGTGGGCACACACAGAGCTCTTCTATGCTGTTGGGATCTCAACACCAAACTTAAAATTCTAGCGCACAACCAGCTCCAGTTCTTAAGCCGCGTAACAGTAGATTTATATGTGAGTTATTAACATAGTCTCAAAGAGTGGATTCTCAGCTGTCAAACATAGAAATAAAAAATGTACCCATGGCCACTGAATGTGAATCTAATTGGCTGGAACCAGTGTGTGAATAGCCAATGGAGGCCGGCATGTTAAGCAGCTGTAACTCCACCCACCTGTTCCAGGTGGGTGGAGACTGACTCAAACAAACTGAATTCAAACTCAGAGTTTACCATTATAAAACCTCCAAAAGCTGCCATTTATAGAGGTTAGTTTCTTCTTCATGACTTCGACTAGCATACTTGGCAAATAAAAAATAATCACTAAGTTCTCAGAAACTGGAGGTTTTTATGTACTTACATGACTCCTCTCATGGGGAGTCATGTAAGAGAGCCACAACGATTAAACTCTAAAATGCACAATAAATGCATGAGCCAACTTAATTACTCCCAAACTGACAGGGTACACACTGACTCTGAGGAATATCGGTAGGACTTTTTCACATCCATGCTGATGTTATGACTACACTGAAACCAAGTTGTCTGATCATTTTCTCCCAGGCCAAAGATGCTGGAAAACTGAGTTATCCGTTTTAAAAAGTCAACTTGTAAAGTTCTGTCCAGTGATTTGTTATTTGTCTGATCACGTTCCTGTTTCCTTTGAACAAACAGTTCTCACGCTCTGTTGGTCAGTGTGTCCACTGATCAGTCAGGAATGTAGGTTCAGAGAAAACGGGCAGCACTGGTTTAGGCAAAAACCGAGCTGCTATGGAACCAGTGTAGCACTTTATACATAAACATTAAGCTAAGTTATCATCAATAACCAATTTTAAAGGGTGTTAGATGAAAGAGGGTTGGTGTATTTATCATCAATAGGCAATTTATCAGTATTAATCATTAAATTAATATTGTACAATCACTGGAGTTACTCACTAATAAAATTAAGAATTGAATTGTAAGTAACCTCACTGATCTATTCTGAAATTAGTGATTAAGACATTACTAAGGAAACACTCAGGAAAAAAGGCTAAACATTCAGAACGCTATTAATTAAACTTTAAGGGCTTAAGTCTTAATCAGTTTCTGCTCTTTGTGGAGTTTAAAGAAAAGCCTCAATCTAATTTGGAGCCTCAGTACTTTTTAGGGACATCAAAAAACAAAGTGGGATGAACATTTTTCAAGACACGGCTGCACAATGTCTCATCGCCACCATATCGGTGTTTGCAATATTCATATCACAAAGGACTGTTTGAAGGGCAGTAACTATTGCCAGTAGAGGACAAAAGTTTACACTAGACACAGACAACATTGCCGGAAATGCTGAAGCTCACAGAGTAGGAGGCACAGATTAGAAAGGCGAAAACAGGCATGTATTTCACCCAATATCCTTCACGTCCACACAAAGACAATTTTAGGTTTGTCTTTGTCTGATTCAGCATTTGGAGAAACCAGAAATGATCATCTTTTGATCCAGAGTGGATGCATTTCAAAACGTTAGCTTTGTGGTCCATCTTTCTGTAACCCGAATACTCCTCAATAACAAACATGGCACTGTTTGCTGTTCTGTGTTGTTTGCGTTGCTGCATGGCAATGCTACAGCGCCACCGATTGGCCAGGTAGGCCTACGACAGCCCTTTCTGTGTCGCTCCATTCTATCGTGTGAACGCACATTTCTACGTAGCCGTTTCCGAAAATTTACTGTCTGTAAATTTCTCCGTGTGAACAGGGGCCTCAGGCTCTCGGAAATTTCCGACTTTAATTCACATCAAAACTGAAGCTGATTCAAAGAAACAAAAAAATAAAATAAAATGGCAGCATACAGGTTTAAAATCAGATTTGTGGTTTGTGAATTGCAGTGCTGGGATGTTCGTCTCATGATGGAGCGCTCTCAGGCTGTAAAATGTCCAGACATCAGCACTCACCTGGCAGGGACCAAGAAGGTCCAGCAGGTGTTGGCCCGACCTGGAGTTCTGGAGAGGTTCTTCCCTGATCAGCCTCAGGTGGTGCAACAGATGAGGGAAACATTTGCTGGCCTCTACACTCTAGACATGGTGAGCAAAGGGAATTTTTATCCAATGGTTTTGCTAGTAAAATACAACAAAAGTTTTCCTGATTTCTTTCTGTCTTGTTGTGGTTCTGTTGTCCACAGGGACCAGAAGGCGACAAAACTGTAGCAATGGCTTTGGCAGAACCAAACCGGTTTGTTCTGAAACCTCAGCGAGAAGGAGGAGGTAAATATATATATATATATATATATATATTAAAAATACGGATCTGCATGTAGCAATTCCTTATATATCAGCTACTTTTTATTTAACCTGATAATCTTCTAAGTTGGAGTTTTGTTCTTGGTGTAGGACAAACTTATAGGAAAAGTCTGAAAGTTTTAATGACTGGAGGTGAACACGTCCTGCATGTTTTAAAACTCGATAAGTAATGTTTTAAGTAAACTATGTATGTGGGCAACACATACTTAAGACTAGGTTATAACTCAGAAGTTAGCACAAAATGTTAGGCACATTTTCCACAATGACTCAGAATTTAAGTCATTTTTTTGTTTTTCTTTTTGTAACTTATTATTTAATAATTTTGTGAGAAGCTGAAAACATTTGACCCCCACTATGTAGTAGTTTGCACTACCTGCCACTTTTACCTGTTTTCCCAGTCTAAGCTGAATGATTATTATCTTTTGAAATGCACTCTTGGTTTCTGAAACTTTATAATACATTTTAATAATTGTTGTTTGGCTTGTTTATTTTGGATATTTAAAATATTTTTCAGTTCCGGTGTTAGATTTTCTTTAGAAATGTTTTTTTTTTTTTCCTTTGAGTGCGTTATTTGCATTAATAAGCAATTATTATTATTATATTAGTTGAAAATGGTTTCAAGAATACAGTGTTGTCATTGATCGCAATCGTTTCAGAGACAGTTTACCATCCAGCAGAGTTTCTTATCCATTTAGCCCATTTTCTGTCCATTTGTGATTCTTGTAGTTTCAGCCTGTGTGTCAGTTTCTCCATTATGAACATTTCTTCCACTATTGCAGTCCAAACCAATGAGGCAAATCACAGTTCAGCTATCAGAGATGTTCTGTTAAAGACGATAAACGCCTAAGCAGACAAGTGTGGTCCTGCCTCTGATCCTGGTTTAGTTTGTTCCATTTTGAAGTCGACCGCTCTAATCAAATCCACTGCTGTTGAACCTTAATCCATTCTGTTGTTCTAGGTAACAATATCTATGGTTCGGAGATCGTCCAGGTTCTCAGGGAGGTGAGGGGGAGCACGGAGCGGACGGCATACATCCTGATGGATAAAATTAATCCTGCTCCCATTCAGAACTACCTCCTGAGGAGAGACGCTCCTCTCGCCATCAGTAACTGTCTCAGTGAACTGGGAGTGTTTGGAGCCTATGTAAGGTACAATGATGTTTGTTCTCCTCAGTGCATGGCTGTTTTCACACAAACTTAAACCATGTAAACTTACGTTTTATTGTCTAACCTTTGGCTTTCACTAATCTATGCTCTGTCAGTTCTGAACAGAGTTTTTACATGGCTCTAGTTTACTTCTCAGTCTCTGGCTTAGTAAAAGAGATACATTTCTGCCAGAAAACAAACTTTTTCATCTCCACCAGTTGTTGGACCAACATGAATATTTAGTCTCTTGGGGCCTCATGTATAAAAGAGTGCACAGTTTTCACACTAAAACTTGGCGTACGAAAAATTTAGAAAAGTGTGTCGCACAAAAAAAATCTGATATATATAAAGCCGTGCCACGTGCTGCACAACTTTCTTTATAAATCCTACTTTGTGGGAAATGGAGAGCAGCTGCTGCTCCGCCCTGTCGCCACCCTTAAATACATATGTAAATTAGTATAAATACTGGAAGTCTGCCACCATGTGAATCAGTAACCATGGCAACGTTCTTGTTTGTAGCAGTATAAGTATTTATATTAGTAATTCTATATTTTATGTAAAAAGTGCTTTTAGGGTCAGGGTCAACTCACAAAAACAAAAATAATACATTTTAAAGAAAGACAAATTCAAATTAAATAAATAAATAGGTTGTGCCTGTTGGAACAGCGGCGCGTCCAGCAGGGATTTAAAGAAGGACAGAGAGTCAGAGTCCTTTGAGTGGGAAAGTGGACCTTTATTCTAAATAGTAGAATCGTGTGCAGAAGTTGTACATTTACAGAATAGAGATGCTTTCTGACCATAGAGGCGCTTTCACAAAGCTGGCAGCTCGACTGAAGGATGACCGGTACCAGTACCGGTACCTTAAAGAAGGCTCCTTCTTTAAGTTCTGCTTGGAGCTCCAGGATGATCAATCCAGGCAAACTAAACGCTAATAAACCATCATCAACATTTCCCAGCAGATCAATATGATCAATCGCTCCCTCTGAATCCTCCCATTGGTGATGTTCTCCATCAGAGCCAAAGCGCTGCGCCACAATTACGTTGTGCCGTGTAATTGTGGCACAGCTGCTACTTATGTACGTGTGATTGTCTACACACCTTGATCACCTTAAAATAATCAAACCTGTTTGGAGTTAATCTGCTGACCCAACCCTGTTTTCTGTTTCTTTAGTCAGAATGAAATGACCCCATAGACGTATTTCAAGCTGTTCGGTGCACAGAAACAAAGCGTTACATGTTTAGGAGATAAAAACTGAGGAAACGTACTATTTCCATTCGAGTGAAGTTTTCATGTCCTTTTATTTTTATTTTCTTTATTTTGTCTGCGTGTTAAGTTATTGTCTGAGGATAAATGCAGCTCAGTTTCATCGTTTATGTTTAAACAATAAAATATTAAAACCTTGAAAAAATCATGGGGTTTGATGCTTCTTGGTCTAAATAACCCTGAATGTCGTCAGATTTCAGTGGATTGAGGTGAGTTTTGACGCTTTGTAGTTTGATATTGTCCACTGAAAAAGTTTGTGTGGCTGCAGTACATTTTCATGCCAGCGAAAAAGTGTGCGTATATTTACGTAAACTTTGATGCAAAGTTAATTTTTATACGTGCCGACTTGTGCGTAAAACATGGCGGCGCACATTTTTTTGTGCTCAAGCACGCGTTATGCATGAGGCCCTTGGACTTGTGTTCAAAAATAGCGGATCACATCCTTTCAGCTGGATTCCCTCCACCAGGGGGCGCGTTTTGCAGGCGTATCCTCTCTGCGCAGTAAAACATGTTTCTCTCTTGTTTTCTTGCTTCCTTGCAGGCAGGGGGCGCACATGGTGATGAACGAGTGTGTGGGTCACCTGCTGAGGACCAAGAGCTCAGAGCACGCCGACGGGGGGGTGGCCGCGGGCGTGGCCGTTCTGGACAATCCTCTACTCATCTAAAGCAGACTAACAGTCGCACTGATTCAGCCCGAGTCCACAAAAACAGACATCAGATTCTCTTTCTGTGCAAGTTAGAGTTGTGTTTAATACATATCTATACAAGATCATAAAATCCTTTTATATAATATTTGATACTCCTCTTAAAAAGAAGACAAAACATATATTCCTGGTTTTGCAGAGAGCTTATCAGAAGAAATACTGACCTCTGGTGGCACGTGAGCCTAATTACACTACTGGAGGACTTGACTGATTTAGTTTGAGTGGAGCTGTTCTGCTTTTAGAGCCACATGGAAATTTACAATTTACAAATATACAATACAAAATTTCTGCCAAAAAATCTTAATCTCAGAAATTCTCTAGAACAATCTAGAAGATTTCTAAGTTTGAAAAGTTGGAAAATTTGCAAGACAAAACTCAGAAATTTTGAGATTATTCTCAGAAAATCTCTACAAAAAATTTATATTTTTGAGTTTGAAAGGTGGAAAATTATTGCCTTTTGAATTTCAGAAATTTTTAGGGTTTTTTTTTGTTTCTAGAATATTTCTGATATATCAAAATTTCTGAGTAGCAAATTTTCAACTTTTCAAACTCAGAAATTTCCCCTTTTTTTTAAAAAAATAAATAAATAAATAAAATACTCTTAGAATTTCTGTTTTTTTTTCCTCTTGCAAATTTTCAGTTTAGAGCTCAGAGATTTCCTTGTTTTTTTTCTAACCAGTTTCTGAGTTTTTTTGGCAGAAATGAACTACTCCTCATTTTATTTTTTTGTCTACAATGGCGTGAATACAACGTTGTACCTTTCAGCCTCCAGGCACACTAAACAACATGGTTCACTTGACACATTAGTTTAATGTATGATTGCTTCCAAATATGAACAATCTACTTCAAGTTGAAGGAAACTCGCCTTTTATTCACAAAAGTCCTGAAAAAAAATGTATTACTTATTTTGATTTCATAGAAAATGGGAGAAAAGGAGGAAAGTTCCCTTAATAAAAAGCACTTCCTGTTAGCTCAACTCACTATAAATATTCTACATTTTTGATTTCTGTAGCTTTAACTGAAATCTATGAAGAAACTAATCATGACTGAAGAAATTAATTAGTTGAAATAGTATGTTTTTTCTACACGGCAAAGAATAATGTGATTTATACAGTACATCTATTTGTGTGCAATGACAGTGAATGACATTAAACAGTCCACTGCTACTTTTTTTTTAAATAAACAAAGTTAAAATAAAAGTTGTTTCTTTACATATTTTGTAGCGTCATCTGTGTGTTTCAGAAGGAGATTCTGGGCCAGAAGCTAATGCTGTTTGAGTTGCAGTCTGGTTCTGGTTCTGATGGTCCATAAACTGCTGTTTATCTAATGTAGATCAACAAGGATTTTATTTCCCTTTGTGATCAATAAAGTATTTTTGAATTGAATTGATTCAGATCCATGAAACGACACCAGCTAACAGCTGAAGATGGTGATGGTCTGCAGAATTGTGGATCCTGACGAGACAATAAAGTCCTAGTCCAGCCTTCTGAACAACAGAGTTCATGATTTGCATTGAAATTAAATCTAAACTGAACAACTAATTCACATCTGTTGTCTTGTCTTTGGATAAATTAATCAAAAATGGATTTGAGAATCTTTTCCTTAATAAGCAATTTATGGATAAACTTGCATTATTTAAAGATGGATCCAGAATCTATGGAGATTGAAGAGTTTTAATAAACTGACACATTTAAAAATATTGCATGTTATTTATTGTAATTTGGCACTTTTCAATGTCCATAAGAGTAAGGACATACAGGAGCAGCAGTTTATATTATGTATCAAAATGTAGGACTGAAGAATATTTTTTTCTTTCCGTTTTGAAAATTAGCATTTTTCCAAGAACAAGTCAGATCATTCCTAATATAATTTTAGAAAAATTTAGAAAAACAGCAAATAATGTACATATTTTCTCTCAACTCTTGCTAGTAACATTAGTTTTATTATAGGTTGATATTTTTTTTTTTTTTTTATATTGTTTTGCAGCTGGGTGGGTTTTACATTGTAAACTGTCAGGTCGAACAGCGCCATGTTTGTTTATGGTCAATGTCTGGCCATGTGCAGACATGAAACAAGTGTTCTGATATTCAACAACTCTGGAACCTGGTTTAAAAAATAAATAATCTGTTCTCTGAAAACACTGAATCCACATGGACACCCAGCCTAAATGACTACAAACTTTTGCAGAACCATCTGAAATGAAAGGTAGGTTAGGTCAGAGCTGCTGCAGATGTTCATGCCAGCTGTGTTATGCTGGTTTGTTTTGATTCTCTGCTGAGAATCTATGAACTGAGAAGGATTCTGCTGTGTTGAAAATTCTTCTGACTAGTTCAATCCTAATACAGTTTTAGGAATGAAGCAAAAAAAAAAACAAAAAAAGTTTTTTTGCGCCGTTTGTGAAGCAGCTGTTGTGCTCATGTGGAAGGCAGTGGTTTTGATGCAACATGTTGGAATTTGAAGTTCGTGGCTGAAATTCAGTTGTGATGTAAAAGAAAAATGGCTTCTAAGGCTTTGGCAAAAACAGTTTAGAGGCTGTATGAAGAGATTCAACGTAGTAAATATTATAATAAACCTTGATAATAAATCTACATATTATCAAGTGATAGTTTATTGTGGCTATAATGTCTGATGTTGAAAAGATGTTTTTGGGTTAAAACAATGTCTTTCATTTACATTTCAAAGGAAAACTTCAGTATTTAAATCATATGCCATTTTTCTGCATGTACTTAATCCATGCTCAGTATCATCTACCACAGTTATCAATAATAAAAACTAATTTCATTCATGTTCAACAGCAATTTAAAGTCAAATACAAGACTTTAAATTTGTAATAATTTATAATAATTGGCTTGTTACAGAATAATCAATTATTTTTCCGATGAAACAATGTGTGGACTCATGCAATTTCATTTCTTCTGTAAGCTGATAGATAACGTAAAGACCCACTGAAGCTGCAGTTGTAAGTCAATTCCTTAATATTAATTTTAAAAGTAGTAGTTGCACTGGTGGATTTTTTTCTACTTATAATATTGGAAAGATGTCTTGTTATAAGTGAAACAATCTGCCAGAGTAACTATTATTATTTACTCATCAATATTATGGAATCGTTGTCTTCAAACAAGCTCATATATCTTGATGAAAAGGTACTTGTAGATTAGTTTTGCCTGTTGTCAAGTGAACTAAGATATTTACACTAGAAACTAGACAAAAATATGTGGTATGATTTGGTGTTTCTGCAGTGTTTTTGTGAGTAAATGTTTTGTGCCTGTTAGGAGCCGGCAGGGTCCTACTCCAGACTGAGATGGTCTTCCTCCCAGCAGCATGTCTTGCAGGTTCTTTAAGATACCCTAGTTGAGCAACAGCTCCACTCCAAAGCATCAAACTGTTCTCCATCAGCTTTGGATCATTTCCCGTTTTAGTCCATCTGCATCAATTGCTTGTGCTGCCAGTTGTAGATCATTTATGACTTGTGATTTGAGGGCCAAACAAAATCATTCTAAAGGCCACAGTTTGGTCCTCCTGGTCTAAAGGGAGCTCACTCATGCAACAATTCTTTTACATTTTTTAACTGTTCAGAGTAAATGTTATATTGTATGTGTAAAGAGAAATAAAACTCCAGAGCTTGCCACTTTTAGCTGGTTGCAGTTCAATATATCAAACCCTAGATGGCACCAAAACCAAACGCATCTCCTTGCCGGTTTAATCTCATCATCCTTAAAACCTGTTTGGAGAACATTTCCCGTGACTGTAGCAAATTACTTTGCTTCGCTGTTACATTAATTACAAAGTAAATTTTTAAATATTCATATTTTTGTTCTTTCTGCTGTGAAAAATAATGTAGACAAATGAAAATGCTCACATACAAGTTATTTATGATTTGCATAAGCTGTAAACATCTCCAGCCATTCTTTCTCCAGAAGGAACCAATGTTGTGTTTGTACTACAGCAGCTTTATGTATTAACTGTGATCAAATTCAATTCAAAATTCAAATGGAAAAATACTTTAATGATCCCTAAAGGAAATTGAATGTTGTTTTAACTCATTCCAAAATTATTCAAAGGGTTATTGTAGATGGTGATCCTGTACCAGTCAGTATTACAGATGAAGCGTAACAGCACCTGACTCACAGTTCAGCACCTGCCAATCAGGTGCTGAACTGACTGGCAAAACAAATATATCACTCACTCAGAACATTTGTGGACTTGCACAACTACTATAGAACAGGTCCCAGTTTAGAGACATTGTGATCCTCTATCAAGCAAGATTGGGATTTTTGTCTTTTCAAAATGTCCATTTCTGAACAGTTTGTGAGAGCGGAAGAGGCATTTAAATGGGTTGCATCAATAAGGACATGCAGTACAGTGCTACAGTTTTACGAAATCACTCATTTCTTCATATGTGTTATGGTGTTGTGAGTAAGACTTTCCTGCAAGTCTTTCAAAGTTTTTCTTGGACTTTATCTGCTTCTTTAGCCTGTCAGTGAACTTTGACTGGGAACATTAGATGATCAACGGAAAGATGGCGCATCTTTGGCTCTTGTGTCAGCTGAAAGATGACACAAGACTTCCTGGTCCTGCTCATCTGTGAAAAATATGTTTCAGATCTTCACTTTTCCATTCATCCATCCATCCTTCCTTCCTTCCTTACTTACCATACATCCCTATTTGCCTACCTTCCTCCCTTGCTTTCTTTTTCTTTTTTTTCCATTCTCACATACCTTCCTTGCTTCTTTCTTTACTCATCAACCTACCTACCAACATAGCATCCACCCACTCACCCACCCAAACTTCCTTCCTTCTAATCAGTCCTCCATTACTCCCTACCTACATCCTTCCTCCCCATCCTTAACTACCTACCTTTCTAGTTTCTTTTCTTCCGTACTATCCACACTTACTCTTCTTTTTTTCGTCCATCCCATCCATTCATGTGTACTCACTTGCCTACCTACCTTCTCTCCTTCCTTACTCACCTACTTATCTACCATTCATCAATCCACCCATCAAATCTTCCTTCCTGCCCATCCACCCACATCATTACTACCTACCTACTTACTTACTTATTTACATCCTTCCTTCTTTCCATTCTTCCTTCATTTCTGTCCGACTTTATATACTTACCTGCTTACCTACTAGCCTACTTAACTTCTTTCCTTTTTCTTTTTTCCATACTCACTTACTTACCTTCCTTCCTTAGTGATCTACCTACTATCCACCCACCTACCGGTCCTTCCCATCCACCCACACCATTACTCTCTACTTACCTACAGCCATTTTTCTCATCCTTACCTACCTACCTATCTTGCTATCCATCCTTACTCTCCTTCCTTCTCATCCACCATATCTACCTTAATACCTATTTACCCTTCCCCTTGTCAACCTCATTGTCCATATGTGGTTACACTCCTGGAACTAAGACTTGATCTCTACAATCCAGAACCATGTATGTTAGGCCAACTGGAGACACTTGACTTTCCTGAAGTGTGACTATTTTTGTATATCAAGTATGAGAACAAAAGACTTAATAACAAGACAATAGCTCCACGGGGTTATCTGTAAAAACCAATGTGCTGTAAAGGTTAAAGAAAAAACAAAACCAGTCATAGATTCAGTCTGACGAAGTTGACCTTAAATGCACTGTAAAATGTTGACATTTTTATCTGATGCAGGGTTAAATTGTGTGTTTTTCTATTGAAATTAGTGTGTGTCATTAATGACATCTAGAAACTACAGCTGTATCTTATCTGTAAGTTCCACGGTCGATCCTCATGGTTTCACATCCTGAAAGCTGTTACCTTCTTAAGTCTGAGGTATTTTTTGTGGTAAATAAAGAAAATTGACCTTAAATTCTGAAGCTTACAATGTCTTGCAAAAGTATCCCTGTACTGTTTTTACATTCAATAATATTACATCCACACACCTCACAGGAGTCTATAGGAATTTCACAATCCTAGCCCTAACCTATCCCTAATCCATAATTTGCACCTCCATCATGACAGTTTAGAAATAAGATGCATTCTTTTCATTTTATCAGTCTCCTGTTTTTGTCTCTTGCTGACAGCTATAAGTCAATGTGCTGACATGGTGACACGTTCTTGAAGTGCACGAGGGTCAGAATGGAGGGTGTTTGTCAGTACTAAAGAAAACCCATACAGGAAACTCCATTGCACTTACTGTAAAGCAGCACAAATTCTCACTTTGCATGTGTCAGATTAGAATGCTTTGGTCTCCTTACTGTGTCAAATGTCACAAGAATTCAAATTAATTCTGCTATTTAGTTTGAGTATCGTACATACATAGTTTAATCCAGATGAGCAAGATTCTTACCCAGATTTTGTATAAAAAGAAAGGAAACGTTTAGTTTATGTGGGACATAAAATCAGGCTGAACTTTTCCTGTCTTGGGTTAGTTAGTATAACCAAAGGCTTGTCTATTTGCTAAATGCCAGGTAAAAGAAAGATTCCTTTTTCATTAGACTCAGTGATGTTTAGATCCATTGGAATAACCGTCCCCTTAAAAAACTGGGAAAAGTCCATGTCATGGTGCAGCGCCACTACAGACAAGGGGGGAACAAGGGTTGGTCTGACAGTGCAGTGTGAAAGTGAACCTCAGCAGCTGAAAATATAACAAATGTTGTAATTCCGGTCCCCAATCAAACCGAGTCTACCAGGTTATCAGTTATGAATATGTATTTTTACATAGTGGGTGTAAATATCTGGTGGCGACTCCATTTCCAATTTGCTCTCAGATCAATCAGCCTCGTTTATAACCAGCTGTTGTTTTTTTGTATTGTTCAGGCTTTAAAAAGGACAGCTCTGTCAGCTGAGGCTAAACCTTTGCAGTGTAATAAGCCAGTTACACAAGCGTTGGCCCAGTTAGCCAGTGACCTGTCTTGCCTAAAGTGTAAGTAGACAGCCTGTGGATTAGTTTGCTGAACAGACAGAGGAAGAGAGTCAGGATGTGGGACGCAGCAGGATGGAAGTGGGTCACAGTCACCCTGCTCTCCTCACTGCTCCAGCTCTGTGGAGAGGAAGAGAGGTGGAGCAACAGCGTCAGCAGGATCCCAATATCTCAGTGTGTGAGAGTGCGCTTAATCAATGTCAGCTTCTCATAAAAATGCGGTATGTATGTGTGTTTATAGGAGACAGAGCGACGACGGTTAGCGCCCACCACTTCGCTCCTGCTATTTTCTGCCACATCCTACAAATGAAGAATTGCTGGAAGTAAAAGTACAACTGTCACGGCCTCCAGGGTTCTCCATGTACCTCTGACCACAGTTTCAGTGCTGATTGTTCTCAGTGAATGACAAAAGGTACATTTAGCTTCTGGCCTCACTTAGCGTTAGATCTGTGTGTCCAGAAAGGTTGTTTTTACTTCCTGTGTGCTGCATTTCTAGGCTGTGGACAAATTTAGAAATGTTTCCTTGTCAAAGCATTCATACTGCTTACCTTTGTCATTCATTTAGCCCTCATCAATGTGTTTCATTGACATCTTATATGATAGATATGTACAAATTTGAATATGTTTGTGAAGTGGAAATGAAAAGATACATAGTTTTGAATTGAACCCTAAAAAATGTGGTATTCAATAGGAATGCACTGATGGGAAGATTTGGGCTGCGTTCGATATCTGAAATGATTAATGCTATTATGGCCGATTACTGATATTTTTTGATTTTATATAATGATCCTTCCCTTTCAGCCATAAAGACATTTTCTTGATGCTCCCCAATCCTCTGCAGCGTCACGTTGCCCACAAAAACTACCTGGCCAACTCCCTCCCAAAATCTGCAGAGAAACAGTAAAACGGTGGTGGCAAATAGTGGTTAATAATATCGACACATTTTTATTTGATACATGCTAAATTCTTTTAAAATGTTTGTAATTTCAATCATTTTTCATATGCAACATTTTTCGGATACGTCACCATGGCAGGGTTTTGTTTCTCCATAAAATTTGTTCTAATTCTTTGTTGATGACGACTGAAATGTCACATGTACCTCGGCTTGTTCTAACCTGCCTTCTGAATTAGCACATTTTGCTTGTCAGAATTACACATTTGTGGAATGTTTTATTTTTTGTTTTTTTGCAAATCATTTTCAGCTCCAGAGTTGTGAAGGAATATCAGCTTGTCGTGATGAAACACAGCGTAGTGAAAAGCTGCTAGGTCGTGCTGAGTTTCAACACGAAAGGACTTTCTTGCTTTTCGTGTCTTTCGCTTACGTAATGTGTCAGGACTACCTGAACCTGTACTTTTACTGGAACTTTAAGATATTGGTGTGTTTCCTGAAGAGTACGCACAAATACAAAAACAGAGCTTTTTTAATACTCCACTTTGGTGGAAGTTTTTATAAATAATAATTTTTGCTGATATTAAACAGAGTTTTCATGCGGATAAAAGACCAAAATGTATAAAAATGTATTAGTTTTCCAACATATCTGGGTACGTGTGGATTAGGCCCTAGACAGCACAAACCAGTACTTTTCTTTGAGAATGGAATTGTTTTAGCGCGAGGCTCACTTTGTTTTTGGATTTGTTTTAAAGGGGTGTCGGCACCTGCTACTTTTAGTCCACTGTAAATGGACCAGAGTTTGTTTCTCCTGTGGTCCATACCTTATATGTATTCTGGAGTGGATCAAACAACTGGACCCCCTTTTTGATATGGTGTCGGTTGGCTTCCAATGGACCAATGAAACTTTGATGCATTTCATTTCTAGTGACCTTGATCCGAACCAACTACAGAAAATATGTGTCTTTTTGGACTTTACGAGCCACCGTAATTAGCCCTTGTTGCTTTTAACACTACTACTGAATGTGCTACAGAATCCCCTGTTTTCTGCTTGTTTTCAGTTCTGCTCCCGATGTTTCTGTCCAATGGAAGCAATGGTCATCCAGACCGAACAAGTGGACCAAAGGCCTTTACTGGTGTGAATGCACCCTAAAATAACAGCTATCTTAATCTAGCTGTCCAATTAATCTGGATTAATATTAAATGAAGTCACCAGGAGAGCTACCTGCTAACTTTTAAAAGAACCTCACTTGAAAAGTCTGAATTATGTTTTAATCAAGAAATCTGCAAAGAAAATCAGTTCCGAGCTGTTAATGAGAAAAAGCTTTTATAAATATTAGTATTATTACACCAGAGACTCATCTTGCCAAAGTGGACCACAGAGCGACACAGGAAATAATTTCTGCCTGTAGCCATTAGACTCTACAATGCCCAAGTCTGAGCAGCTTAATTCAAACTTTCTCTGCAATATATAGATATATTAACACATTTACATGTGCATGCTATTTATTTATTTCAGGCATATTGAATTACTTACATCACTCTTAGTGTATATATATATATATATATATATATGTGTGTGTGTGTGTATATATATTTTATATAAACTTGATCTTTTATAGTTATAATGGTATTAATAATATTTAATATCTTAGATGGAGTAGCTTGTCAACAAATAAGCTGTTTCCCCTGGGGAACAAAATGTAAATTCTATTCTATTTAAAATGATAATAATTGAAAGTGACTATTAGTCTGACTCCTTTGTGCATATCAACCAGCACACAGGGAGCAGGGACTCTGACTGTTGTTCACATTGAACTGAAACCCACTTATTATGTAACTCTACACAAACCCGTCCTTACAGCTATGAGCCTCGGCGTTCCACTGCCAGGGTCGAGTCTGCAAAGCAAACGTGACCCTGAAAACTAAACAGCAAATAAAACAAGACTCTGTTAAGAGTCACTGTAAGACTCTATGACCTTTATTTTAGTCACATCCAGACAGACAACTTAGTTCCCTGTTTCATTTTCACATTACTTTGACCCCCCCATGGACAAACTTTCTGAATGACTGTGTTGCTTGAAAACTGTTTCTGGTCTATCAGTTGCTTTGTTTGTCTTTAATCTGTCTCGTTGGCGCTGTTTTGTGTTTCTGTTTGCATTCCGAGTTAAAAATCTGACAATAGCTCTGTCTGGAGACAGTCACGCATGTCGATAGTGTTGCTGGGCCATGTTCGCTTGGTATGAAGATGATAATCGCCTCCTAGTGTGTCAGCACTCCGTAACGTTCATGTCCTCCCGCTCTGAAGGACTTCAAGAACACTCCAGAGACGGACAGACACTATCAACACGGCAGAGCTGCCATGTACATTCCAGCTACAGCACAAGTATTGTCCACCTGAACAGGCTGAGAGAGGAAGCAAAAATGTTCCTCTGCATTGGTATACACCTCAAACATAAAAAAAAAAATCCAGCCCCACAGGAAGAGTCGAGGTCGGTTCCTGTTTTTGTACCTTCTCCAGTTCTTTATTAGTGTATAATCGCCAATCTCATAATCCCCAGTTTCCTCTGCTGAAAATGACCGATTCACAAACAGCTTTCTGGAAAGTTCATAGAGTGCAGTCAGGGGTGAAGGGGGTCAGCATCCACCGACAGCCTCGTCCGTACTCAGCAGTTACTATCAGGCATGAAGCCGGAAAGCCTGTTTGTCCGGCAGCGTGTCAGCAGGAAATCCATCACATTGTTTTCATTTACTGCCGGGAAGTTTAAAAGAAGCAGTGAGAATGCAAAAGTGTGAAAAAAAAGTCAGAGAAAAGGAAGCGAGTTATTTCTGGGTTTCCAGGTTGCAAGTTTATTTAAATTGTTAAGATTTTGACTAAAGTGGTCACTGAGGGAGAATGTGGTAGAACTCATGCTCTGTGCTCAGCACGCCCTTGAGTTGTCGGAATAATCAATATTGATATATAATCGGTTTTAAAATGATGTATTATTGTACGTTTAGGGAACTTATTGGACTTCTAATATCCCAAACATAGCAGGAATGCAGACACTAGCTGCATTTCCATGAACCATGAAATTGCACAAATTGAAATAAATTTGCTTAATGGAAACACGGCAATTTCAGAAAAAAAACAACATGTTTTTCTATAAAAAGCTTTCGCGCTAGGATAAGGTGGTTTTTCAGCTGTACTGATTTAATTTGCAAAACAGCAATGGAAACACTTCACATCATATACTTCACATGATCAACAGCTGGACATTACCGTTGGCAGAAATGACAACAAAGGCAACAGGAAGTAGTAGGAGGATTTTGGCTTGTTTTTAGGAGACTTTTTTGAAAATTTTATGTTTTAATTGAACACGTTGAATCTGTAGCTCTTCTGTAAAATCTCTGTCTTCAATTTTTTAAAACATGTCACATGTACCCACTCCCAAGTATAAAGGGCTTGTCGTCCTCTGATGGATGAGCGACAGCAACATGCATGAATTATTTGTCCTATTTATCTATTTACATCCATCGCTGCTATGATTTTTAGCAATTTATCGCGTGTTCCAACTTATCTATATGGGATTTTAATTAAATTTTCATTTAATAGAAACTCTGCAATTTGTGTGGAATTTGTGCCTTTTTGACATTAGCAGAATATCTACAAAGATTTGCTCACATTCATAATGGAAACAGGCATTCTTACATTTGTGCAATAGTTTTGTTAAACTTTTCATTTTTATTTAACACAAAAACAAACGAACAAAACATTGCAAACAAATCTACTGAACAGAATTATGATAATTATAATATACTGTCCTATATTATATAATATCTTTAAGCTGAAGTGAGATGCTGCTGCTGTCAGTTATTTTAACAAATAGTCCTTAAATCAAGAAGTTACCAAGTACGTGTCTGAAAACAGTTTTGTGTTTTTCTGAACTGACATAAACCGACTCAGAACCCAAAATAACAAACCCTGCTGAATCTATTTAATAAAACATTATGCAAAATGACCAGAAACAACAAAAATAAAAAGGAGAGGGGCGGAGTCAATTTGAAAGTCATATTAGTGCTGTGGTGGTTTAACTGGAAGAGGGGGCCCTGGATACAATTCTGCCCTGGGCCCCACACAGTCTTGGACCGGTTCTGCTTCAGAGTAAAAGAAATACAAGTTCAAGTCAAAATAGAGCTAAATTAGCTTGTTTTCCAGGAATGACAAAATTACTGACAAAAGGAAGTTTCTGTATTAACCACAGTGAAACCTGAGGCACTTAAAACCTGTTCTTCATTTCTAGTTAGATTGGCTGAGATTGCTACAGTTTTATCAATTTTCTTACATTTGTATGAGACTAAAAGAATAAAGTTTGCATCAAAAACCTATTCTTCTAAAGACTAGGACACAATGAATCAGTGAAATACCAAATAGAAATAAGCAAAAAATAGTAGAATGACATGCAATTTATTTGTAAGTCAAAAGATAAACAGAGGTTTTGCATTAGCAGCTTCTTGTTACATTTTTGTCGCCACTTCCTGGAGTAGCAGAGTCACTTCCTGTAGTCTAAGAAAAGTGAGGCCAGTTCTGTGGAAATGAGTCCTAGAAAAAAAGGTCAGAAATGAGGGTTCTTTCAGAAACAGCTAAAACCGCTAAAAGGTCATCAATTTCTAAAACAAGAGCTCCCTTTCATTTAGACGAAAACAGGAACTCAAGTTTAAAAGAGCAAAAACACAAAAACCACATCACACAAGCTCAGTTTGATTTAAACATCCATCCATCCATCCGTCCATCCATCCATCCATCCATCCATCCGTCCATCCATCCATCCATCCATCCGTCCATCCATCCATCCATCCATCCATCCATCCATCCATCCATCCATCCATCCATCCATCCATCCATAAATACTTAAAAAATGTAGGAGTGTCACCAGATATATTTTGCAGAGTTTGAAGTTATCTTCTTCAATTGCTGTCATTCAAAGAACTTGAATTCACCCATATAGTTGAATTTGATTTGCAATTTCCTTATGCCCAAATATGGACATTTTTCCAGCTCGACATCCTGGACGAATTAGAGAAACTAATTAACCCAGAGGTGTCCAAAGTGCAGGCCCTGGGACAATATGTGGCCCTTGGAATGATTTAATGCGGACCTACTGCACAACTCAAGAATGGCACAGATTCATTTCACCAGACTGATGGTGATATATCCTTAAAACAAATTAAAATGACATTAGCACTGATCAGAAAATAAATAAATAAAGGAAATTAAAGTAATCTTACAATGGAAAATGTATGCATTTTTGCATACATTTTAATTTTGAGTATTTAGTTTTTACAATAGAATTGTTTTTGTGTTTTTCGTAATAAAAGAGATAAGATTTTTGTGACTACTTTTAACTTTACAGTTGTGGCAAATGAGCAGATATTCAGGAAAGTCCCTCTTGGGCAGCTGAACTGAAGGCAGGTGTGAGTCTGCTCAACAACACTCGATGCTGGAAAAAACCCAAAAGGTGCTTCAACGCAGTAACTTATTAGTTTAAGGGTGTGCACATTAATGTAAACAGGATACCACAGCTTTTTTCCATTTTTTAAAAAATGTTTTATTATCAAATGAATGTAAAGTAGATAGGTCACATAAAAGGTCTCAGACAATCATTGCCTTATATGTCACAAAACTGAAGTTTCTACTAAAGTGCTTAACTATCCATAGTGTGTGTCTGTGCGTGTGTGTGTGTGTGTGTGATCAGTGGGATTTGACACATTACAAGGACCATTTTCCTAACACATGGAGACCAGACTCCACAACGAAGTGCTGTTTTAGGTCTAAGGTGTGAGCTGAGGTCAAGGTCAGGGTTAAGGATAATTTAATGAATTAAAGTCAATGTAAAGATAGAGAAATGCGTATGAGTGTGTGTACTTCTGTAGCTATTCTATTTAGGACTATTTCTGGCATATTTACTAACCTTCTGAAGACCGATGGGTCTTATGGAAACCAATGGCTGGTTTAGAGGTAAGGAGTGAATTCAGTTTTAGTTAAGGTTATGGTTAGGAATAGACTAGTAATGTTTAGGGTTAAGGTAAATGTCTGTTTTAGGCATATATGCAGTTATTAAAATGAATGGAGGCCAATGCAAAGTCTTAATAAGGGGAGAAACACAAACGTGAGCATGTATATGCTTGAACAAGATGTTATTTGTTTTAGTGGGAACTATATAGATCAACTGATTGAACAAATGCCAATTTCCACCTTGTGCGTTCCTTAGAGATGCTGGAACCGTTGAAATGGAGAATCGTGGGAATACCATCCAAATGGAATTGTGGGATTCCATGGAAAAGAAAGTGATAGTTATGTTCCTATACGTTTTCTGTTACTCTGCAACAAGATTACACCTGCCTGTGTTGTTTTACGTGATTCATAAAGGACGTTATAATGCACTTGCTCATGTGAAACCTGTTTATTGCACCTGTTTCTTTTTTTTTCTGCACACTGCGTCGTCGGCCTTAAATCACGAATCAGCTCGACGATCGACAACAGCAACTTGAAAAAGCCTGTGGCTCGTCATCCGTCTTTCCCAAGTAGCTCATCTGCAGACGTTGGAGATCATTGGCCCTGCAGGCGGCGGTTGCAGGCAGAAGCTTGAGCGTTGCCACACCACTGCTCTTTATTGGGTTTTCAGGAATGAGGAAGTGTGAGAGGCTGCGTCTTTACGGGAAGCCAGCCAGACTGGGAGGGAGGGGCGAGTGGGAATGGACGTGGGCGGAAAGGTTATGACAAATATTTGTTATGACACACAGGAAGAGCAGGACGAAGAGAAAAAAAACTGTGCAAAAGGTGGAAAGATTTAATTACATTTGAGCCCGGCTAATCACATTTCTCATCTTGCTCACCGTGCCGTTGGTCTACCCACCCAGCCTTTTCATCACCGCCATCATCATCATTGTAGCTGTTGCTACTTGCAAGCTCTTGGCAAGGCAATAACAACTGCTTATTGTGAAAGTAATTCTATTTGGCAAAAGCCTGGAACTATACAGAGTAGGAATTACTGTAGCTGGAAGTAATAATACACCGTGTTCCGTTTCACAATGCCATCAAAAGAAAACATGTTCCACTTTTTGGCAGAATTGACAAATACTACCATATGGAGAACACACAGAAGCCTGATCTGTGTGTTAATTTGCTCCTTCCTGGAGCAAATTATTGATCCAGACTGCATGCTCTCCTCCTCTTTGTAGTCACTTTTTTTCCCCTTCAAGTCCAGATCCTCTTCTGGCTCGTACTGTTTGTCCTCGGATGACAGGGAGTGGGAGCATGCTAGC
>CAEGAE010004992.1:0-19566 GCA_903067095.1 Girardinus metallicus | reverse complement strand
AATGTGTGAGCGTTTGTGAGAGCGAATGGGTGAATGACTATAGTGTAAAGCGCTTTGAGTGGTCAGAAATGATCGGAAAAAGCGCTATATAAGTTCAGTCCATTTACCATTTACCACAGGTGGAACAGGCGAGTAGATATTTTTCTACATCTTTGTGTAATGAAGGCCACCAGAAGTGGCGATTTATGAGGGTTATGGTACGACTGATTCCGGGGTGTGCAGCGAACTTAGCTGTATGTAACCAATGGATAAGGCGGGCACAGACTGAAGTCGGTACGTAGATGCGATTAGCGGGACCGGTTCCAGGATCTGGTTCAGTCTGCTGAGCTTGATGAATTATGTCTTCCATCTCCCAGGTAATTGAAGCAACGGTGCAGCTGGGTGGAAGAATGCTGGTGGGTGTCTTTTCAGAGTTGTCTGGACAACGCATCAGGTTTAATATTTCTGGAACAAGGGCGATAAGGGATTATTGTCAGGAGGGTCTGCCTCCTGTGAAACTGCCGGTGGTGAACTTGGAGGTACTGAGCGGACACAATCTTAGTGACAGTTGAGAGACCAGGATTCAATATGTAAATCTGCCCAGTTTATATAAGGGGTATGTTTCTGAAGCCAATTGAATCCCAGGACTATGGTAGAGTTAGCTGAAGGAAAGATGAAGAAAGAAATTAGTTCACTGTGGTTACCAGAAATGACTAATTGTAGTAGTTTAGTCTTGTGAGTTATTTGCGGTAAAGTTTTACAGCCTAGGGCAGTAACACGGAGTGAACCAGAAGAGGAATGGTTTCAATAGCCATCTGTTTAACAAAGGTGAAATCTACGAGATTTTGCTCGCAACCTGAATCAATGAGCACTGAAAAATTGAGAGAATCATTTTTGACAAACAGGGTGGCAGGAAGAAGTAATCAAGGAGAATTTCTTTCTTGTTTTAACTGGCCCGCCAACCTCCTCTCGTCTACTGAAGGGCCTGGACTTTTGATCGAATTGGGTATGCGGCAATGTAATGGCCTGGCGATCCGCAGTACAGACACAGATGGGAACTCATCCTCTTCTGTCATTCCTCGGGGGTCAGTCAAGCTCGCCCAATCTGCATGGGTTCTGGTTCAAACAGGGTCTGTGAGGGAGGTTGAGAGAATGGTGACACAGGTGAGAGAGCAAACCTCACAGGATTCTTCCTCGTCTTTTCTTTATTCCGATCCCTCATGCGATTGTCTAAACAAATCACAAGGGAAATCAAATCATTCAGAGAACTTGGTTCATCCATAGTAGCTAGTTCGTCTATTAGTGTCTCATTAAGAGCAAGAAAAAACATGCTTTTCAAAGCCGGTTTGTTCCATCCTGAAGAGGCTGCCCTGATCCTAAAATCTACAGCAAAGTCAGCCACAGATCTTGGTCCCTGCTTAATAGACCATAGATTTCTAGAACTAGATGCGTTATCAGGTTCTTGACTGAATGTCTGTTTAAACTCAATCAGGAACTCATCAAATGAGCAGCCAAAGTTGGTTGGATCTTTAAATCTAGCTTCTGCCCAATCCAGAGCTCTTTCTGACAGATGAGAAATTATGTATGAGATCTGTGCAACATCATGAGACAAACTCCGTGGAGAGTGATTGAAAGCAAGGGAACATTGTAAAAGGAAACCACCACAACAATTGACTTCACCTGAGTATTTCTCTGGGTTGGGCGGGCGGACTTCAGAAAACCTGGGATGGACTGAAGGAGCAGGAGCGGCAGCAGCGCCCTGTTGAAGAGCCCTTTGTAAAATGTTAGCCAGGTTGTCCAAACACTGGTTGGTTTCATTCTGCTGGTTGCCAAGAATCCTTAAAGCTGCAACATGAGATTGAATGAGTGAGATATGTTCAGCCAATGTTCTCTTGAGTGCTTTTGCTGGGTCAGTATGTTGGCCTGAGTCATGCTGGATGCTACTTGCTTGACCCACATGCAGAACACAAATAGGAGATGGAGAAATCAGATAAAGTTTATTTTATGAACAGAACAATGTTTGGTGAAATGTGTGAGTTAATCTTGGGACCACTTGATCTGGATCGTCAGCGATCTGAGACCTGGGGAGATGAGAGGTAAGTGGTTGTAAGAATGAAACAGAAACGAGTTCAGGCTTACTGAGTGTGGGATGCTGGATCCTGGGTTGCTTGTGAGAGTTGGAGGTGCGGTCCAGGTTCCGATGGCGGGAGGCGTATGAGGTAGCCGATGGAAGGCACGTTGGAGGGCGGGCAGGTGGTCAGACAATCAGTGGATCGAGGAGCAGATCTTCTCCAGTCAAGGATGAGGTTCCGGATTAATTTTCAGCAGAGGTTCTTGTATGTGGATCTGATTATCTCGGGCAACACAATGGGTTTACTCTACAGCACCAAGAGAGGAAACCATAATAGGTAAAACAGTCAGACGCTGGAGAACTGGCCGCCCGCTCCTCTTATGCTGGCGTTGATGAGGCCAATAACGCACAGGTACCCTGGGACCACCCTCCGCCAGATAGCAACCTCATGGCTCCTCCTGGTGGAAAAAACAGCTCCCAACAAGATCAAAAACTCCAGCACCCAACAGTGTGTGTGTCTCACGTCTGTGTTGGAAGGTTGGTTAACCCCTACAAAAAAGCCTCCTTTGATCCATCGTTTCACCTTTGTGACTCCCCCCCTGCCCTTCTTTCTGCCCTTTTCCTCCACACCCCTTCACCCCGCGTTTGAACAGCCTAACGTTTTTAACACAAGGCCCATTCTTGTCTCGGTCAGCTTTAGCTCCACACACATGCGAGCAAGCACACCCCCACCACCACACATGCACACACTCTCCTGCTCTGACTCTACAAAGGTGGGTCTGTGAGTTAGGACAGCGGCGTGTTTATTTTTCCAGCGGCCAGCGCTCCCGACAGTTGCCTTTATTGTTCATTGTTGGCGGATGGATGGAGCGTGGGGGGAGGAGTGAGGGAGGAAGAGGAGGCGCGGGGTTTACCGGTAGACAGCGGAGGGAGGAGGTGGCGGACAAATGGACGTCTTCCACCTTCTCTAGCGGTCAAAGGGCGAGTCAGCCATCCCTTACTCCTTTTATTTTTTTTATCGCGTTGTCTTTTTCTTTCTTCCACCGTCTTTCTGCTCCCTTTCTATTCCTCATCTGGTTTGACTGGCGCAGGAATGCAGTCCTGTTAAAGGTAGCAGCTGAGGAACAATGAGGCATTATGCTCTTCCACGTGCACACACACACGCACATGCTAAAACAAAGGCATGTAGGCAAACATGAGTACATATGACCAGACAAGAACTCACACACTCGTGTTGATTGGGCCTCAGTGTGCCTCCCTATAACTACATCCTGTTGAATGATTTAGGCCTTGTGTGGAGGCCTGTGTGTGTGTGTGTAATGGAGCTGGTATGTCAGGATCTAAGGAGTCAAAGGTCAGGCCATGCTAAATGTGAGAAGGAGGTTGGCTGACTGCAGAGTAAACACAGACCAGACACACTCTCTTTTGCTCGGTTCTCCCTCTCCTCTCTCTTTCTCCTAAGCTTAATCACACAGAAATACAGCTTGATAGCTGCGGCTCAGTCTCCAAATGTCCCCGTAATTCTGCGGAAAACCAAATACGTTTGCGTTTGGCTTCCAGTTTTTTAGTGAGAAATGTAAATTCCCCAAACCTGGCTGCGGATCGGTTTTTGTTTGTGAAACGTATGAGTCTGGCTCTGATTTTTACATTTGCTTTTTTATTTTTTGCCTTTTTTTTTTTTTTCTCCTGCTCCTGCTCCCCACCACATTTTGCCTGTTTACAAATATTTCCTCCGCCAGATTTATTTTTCCTTCTTTCAATAAGGCGGTAAAGCTGATGATGATGATGGATGGGACTTGATTAATAGATGCCGGCCTTTTGCCTCCCAGGGAAACCGGTTAACATCTGGTTGTGCGACTCTGGAGCCGACCGATGCTCGTTATCAAAGCACATCTTCCACTGCCGCGCTCCCCCCTGCTGTTAAAACCCCCCAAACCAGCCATATATAAATCTAACCAACAAGCCATGGATGTCTTTACTGGGGTTTAATGTTTTTTTTGTTGGTGTTTTAAGTCTAGAAACTAGGATTTTCTAAAGGCATTCATACCTTTTAAACATTTCCCACAAACTCCTGTGCATTTTATGTGATAGACCAACACACAGTACTGTGTAATTAGCAAAAGGAAGGAAAACAAAATGTGGAGTTTCAACATATTTGGGGCGCAGCATTGATTTGCGACCAGTCCCTAAACCTCAAATGAAAACCCATCATGAAGGGGAACGTTCCTGTTCATTTTTAAACAATTTTGAAAATATTTCCATTCATAATTCTGCACTATGTTGTGCTGGTCTATGGCATCAATAACATGGGTGGATGTTTGAGGTTACATCGTGTCAGAATGCAAAAACGTTTACAAGGTTACTAACAATCATTTTAGTAAACGATTGTTTTATCGATCATTCTGGCAATTAATTGAAGAAAAAAAAAAATCGGCACATTATATTTCATTTTATTGCCTAAGATGCACTGATAGCATTCCTTCAGTGAAAGTTGACCATTTGTAGCAAAGGACACATCTGCTTGACTCAACATCAGTACAGTGTAGGGCTGATCTAATGATTATTGTTTGGATTAACCAATAAATAATTGGTTAAAAAAAAAGATGGTTAATAGAAGAAATTTTACCGGATTTGATTTGGGTGAAGCTAAAACTGAGACATGAAGAGATCTGGATAAAACATATTTGCAGACAGTGAAGATTTCTTCATCTTGCATGCAAAATGTATATCGTTTTGTACAGTTTTTGGCCTAATTACTGCTCTAATTAGTGCTGAGTGTGTTGTTCTTTCAGCCGGTAACCATTTTTTTTTAGTCTGTATTCTCCAGTTAGCGATTAATCGATTACTAAATGAGTTCATGATTATTTCAATTGATTCATCATGATTAATCCGATCAATCTTTTCAGTCCTGCAAGGTATCAATACTTTTGCAAATCACTCATGCCTCCACTGAACCAAGGACTATCTAACCACACAATGGCAAATTGTTGGTTTAATTTATATCCTCCGTTTGAGCAGGGGGGAAAAAAAGGTTTCATGGCGAAACATTAGCTGAGTCTTGTACTCTTCTTCAAAGTGCTAACATTTCACCTTTGACCCGTCACCCATCCCCCTCCCCCTTTTTTTTTTTGCCCTTTAGGTACCCCAGACAGCCTGGCGGAGAAAGAGCGCCAGCTCATGGGCATGATTGGCCAGTTGAGCAGCCTGAGGGAGCAGCTTCTGGCGGCGCACGAGGAGCAGAAGAAGCTGGCCGCCTCACAAATGGAGAAGCAGAGGCAGCAGATGGAGCTGGCCAAGCAGCAGCAGGACCAGGTAGAGGAGCCCGCATGCATGTGAAGGGCCTCATTTGGAAAAGCTCTGCAGCTGAAAACTCCATCCTAATTAGTCAGTCGCTCTAATTCTGCGCAAACAAGAATCATAAAAGCGCAGAGTTTACCTTTAAACGGGGTAAATCTTGGCCAAAATTCACCTTCTACTCTGTGCAAATTTGCTAAGCTAAAACGCTAAAAAATGGGCAAAACCACAACAGCGTGCAGATATTTGCATTCAGTCAAATGCATTTGTTTATGCAGACACAAAGAAAATAAATAGACCTTGGAAATACTGGAAACGGCGCACATTTATTTAACATGTGTCCAAAGTTTTATTTTACTGTCTTGAACAAACTGTTCCTGTGCAGTCATGAAAACTCTAGGAAAGTCTACAATTAGATTTTTTTTTTTTTTCATTACCCAAGTCAGCATGAGTGTAGAAAAAAATAAAATTTAGTGTGAAAGACGTTGTAGGAACCATGCAAAGAGATTTTTATTGCTGCACCTGGATATATAAACAATAGGGGCTTCATTAGAGAGTCTTCCACCAACGTAAGTTAATGAAAAAAATCGTCTGACTTTATGTGCAAGTTCTTTTACGCACACCCAATTCCACGTCGCGTAGAGCATTAGTGCAACCAGAGAAACACACAGGAATCAGCTGAGGGCATGTTGTATTGGAACGGATGTAGCAAAAGCACACACACACACTTCTCCCTCCCTCGCTCTCTTTCTCACACACACACACACACACCCCCCCACACACACATCCAGGTTTCCAGGCAAGAGTCTGCCAGGTATTTGCATAGTGAAGGGTTTCCCTTCTTTGTTGTTGTTGTTGTGCTTTTTTTTTTTCTTTGCTTCTGGAGAGCTTCAGTTTACAAAGAGCCACACAGAGAAACACAGCTGTAAGGACAAATCACCTGTGACAAACACAAAGCCTTACAGAGCCCTGGGCTGCATCTCACAGCAGCGCACAGAATGACTGTGACAGAACAAGAATGTATGTGGAACCTGGACTCTTTAGCACGTCCCTGTTACTGTATGTCATGCTGGATTCCTCCCCTCCCCCCATTCCAGACACTGAGCTTCTAACGTCTTAGCGGAGCTGCTTCATACAAAATTTGTAACAAAGCTCGAAGAATTTGCCATAAACTTGTCTACAAAATCAAACATTTTGTTTTTCTTTATGCGCTGCTTTCGTACCTGTCCACATACTGCTGAGTCCAGATGAGGCGAGCTTTAATATTTCATGAAGGGGCATCGACCCTCTGCCGTGCAACCGGCGGGCCTCAGAGACCCGCAGATGTGCCGCAACTCCCACAAGCTCTGCACGCACACACTCGAAATATGCACGCTCTAAAAAAAAAACAAAAAAAAAACGACATTGTGGTGTGTGTGCTCTGTTCCCAGATTGCCCGGCAACAGCAGCAGCTCCTGCAGCAGCAACACAAAATCAACCTCCTGCAGCAACAAATCCAGGTGAGGCCCGTTTGTGTGTGTGTGCCCGATTGAGAGCCTGTGAATGTGAAATCGTCTTTCAGTTGTGTGCATGCATGTGTGTGTGTCTGTGTCAGAGTGGCCCACAAAGGCAGTTTTGTGATTGTAATTGTTGCAGCTTTGCTCTGTCATCAGCACTCGGGGCCTGAATCAACATTGACTTTTATAGCAGCTCCGATGTACACAACTTGTGCAATCACCTAAAACTGGCCTGTGCACCATGATGGATTACAGCTAATGTTTTAGCAAGCATAAAGCTGTGCATTCTAAGTCAGTCGGCCCTGTGCATAAATGAGTGCCTTGCATCAAGTGATGAAACAAAGTCTTCTCAGTGAGAAAAAAAAAAGAGGGTCCTACCAGGTGCCTTTATGAATAGCCACTTATAGCTTTAATTTCTGTGTAGGAATAACCTAATTATGTCTCAGAAGAATTTGGGCTGTGTTGGCAAAAAAAAAAAAAGACTAAAAAACAACAAAAGAAGCAAGTTTCCACTTTGCAGCTGCTCTGCAGAGGTGAGGGAGGAAAAGCAAGTGTTCATGCTGTTCTCCTCTGAGGGGAGAGGTGGCACAGACTGGCCAACTTTTTATGAAATATAACTTTTTAACTGATAGATTTTTGAAAACGGATGAGTAAAGTTGAAAATAATGAGCAACTCGGCGCCTCGTTTCTGTTAAACAGGGGAAGCATAAGCATGTCGGTGTTTAATAGATCGCAGTGACCCCTTGAACTTTTTCACATTTTGCCATATTATGACTCCAACTTTGTTTTCCATTAGGATTTTATGTGCTAGCCCAACTCAAAGTGCATAGCTGTGTAGCAGAAGTAAAAGGGGTTGGTGGTTGTAATGCATAAGGGTGTCAATACATTTCCAACATCTTTTACTATTGGAAATTTTTCCATTTTTATTTAGCCTTGTCCTGATTCTGAGAGATACTTTCAGTCTTCACCAGACCAAAGGACACATTTTTTCCATTATTATCGTAACACATCCAGGTGGAACTCCTTTAATCCCAAACTCAGAATGCAAACTCAATTTCCAGTTTTTCAGCGCACATTTGAAACGTCCAAATCTAATCATGACCAGTATAAAGAAGAACCTTAAATAGACTCGCCGAGTTACTTGTCCTTTTCAATGTGAATCTTTGTCTCCTGCTTGAGAAAGGGGTGGGTATATATCTGAGCCTTTAAAAATAGAAGTATTGTACTTTAGGGTGCTACACTGGAGCCTCTATTTTGGTCCAGGTGGCTTGGAACGAAGAGCCTGGGACTTTGTAAAGGCAGATGACACTGAATTTTAAGCTGAGAAAGCGGGGCTTTGTACCATAAAGAGACACTCTGTCCAAGAAGGAGCGCGCACACACACACATTCTCCTTCCCCCAAGAGTATAGTCATACACAGTTTGTGTGATAAGAGACCTTGTGATTGCGTTGGACGTTTGTCTGTCCATGATTCCGTGCATAGCAGTTTATTTGCTTTGTGCGAGTTAAAGTCGGCATTGTTCACGTTTTGTCTCTAGACAAAAAAAAAAGAAAGAAGAGAGCACATGTTTGTTTATTAGGGTTCCTCTGTGCCTTCTTGATGCTTTCATTTCTTCACGTGTGTGTGTGTGCGTGCTGCTGCAGCTGTGTGTGTGTTAAGCTATAAACACGTCCGCTCATGATTCACTCCCTCACGACCCCGCCGAGACAAAGCTCTCTTTTCCCATGACTTTGCAACCTTTTCCCAAACAAGCGTCTCTCCATTGAACGCGCTCAACAATAGTTTCTCACAAGCAGGGGCAGCTGTAGGCAGCCTCGTTAAGAGAGGGACACAATCAACAGGGGCTCATCACAGGAGCTCTGGATTTGCACATTTTCACATGAATATCACATAAACACAAAAGCACACGCACAAGACATAAACGGGGCAAAAACGTAAAATATTGGGCATCGCTTGCTGGCTCGCACAAAGTCGTAGTAGAGTCGATGATCAAACACGCACTCATCATCAAAGACTTGGTCGAGAAATGCACTGCTTAATCATTCATGAAGAGATTGTCCACACAATCCCACAATACAATGGCCTGCCAGAGCGAGGGCACCAGGTTCAGTGTGTTGGGGTGTGTGCGTGCGTGCGTGTGTGTTTTGTGCCAGCACGATAAGCCCCTTGTGATTGCGTTTCCCCCTAACGAGGCTGAGTTCAGCTGTCCCTCCGTTCGCGCGCCTTCGTCCGTGTGCGTCCCGTCCTTGGCTTTGTTGGGCTCGAATCCCCTAAAGGCCCGCGAAGAATGCTTTCAACCGTCCACTCGGAAGAGGTGATGAAACGAAACGAATTATAACGCTCATGAAAAAAAGAGAGTGACACACATCCTTCATGTATGGAGGACAAATTATTTATTGTCCTTGTATTGGGTTTCCTATTTTTTCTCGCCCTGAAACCCCCAAAAGAAGTTTGCAGTATTATTGCCTATTTAGGCCAAAGGCGCTCTCGGAATTAGCATGCAGAGCAAGTAATGATAGCAGCCCACGCTAACGATGTACGGCATCAACATTCGACAGTCATTCTAACTGATTATATGATGCCTTTTAAATCTAGTAGTTACTTTTTTAGCTTTTCACAGGTGTGAGCCACAACCTTTAATGTATTTTATTGGGATTTTGTGGTGAAACCATTCTGCTTTGGCATTGATTTTCTGTAGCATGACAGCAGAGAGGAAAGCTGGTTAACGGATTGGTTCTCGTCGCAGTTGCGTGATGAAAATAGCATCATTATTTTCTTTATGTCGTCTACCCTTTCTTGTTGATGGGTAAAACAGCCCCAACGACTCAACTTCCAGAAGCCGGTTCTCCAGCCAGAGAGCAGGATGGATAGTTTTGAGAAGCAATTGTCCAAGACTGTGAAGAAGTACGTGCTGTCAGACAAAAACACTGAACTCCTTATGCCCAGTTCTCGTCCAGTGCAGTGGACGAACATCCCCAATTCAAATTCTGCTCTTTTTTTCTCCGATAGCATGAAAAATAAAATAAGATGTTGCATCTCATCAATCATTATTTCCTCCAAATTTATGAACTTGTAAAAGTCATTTGTTTCACAGGAACTGGTGGACCTTGAAGGGTGTGTGCAAAATCACACATTCCAAAACCACTTGACCATGATTTGAATTCGGTCTAATGAGCTAATGAGACAGTAAGTGGAGCTAAAATCAACGCAATTCTGGAAGAAAACTTGTTAGAGGCTGCAAAAGCTTTCTACAATACAGTCAGAGCTACAGTCGAATGGCTTTGGTCAAGACATAGTTGTGTGTTGGAATGGCCAAAAGAACCATCACTTGTAAGCCGACTAGACCTCTATGCCTGACCTGAAATCTAAATCGGAGCATAAGCCGTGAGTCCTCTAAAAAACATTTTACCTGTTAGTTTATCCTCTGCAGATGAAAGAAAACTGACCTTCACTTTCTACATTCAATCCTGAGGTGCAGCTCTCGTGCTAATATAAGAAATCCCAACACAAGCACGTGAATTATGTAGAAACAAAAAAAAAAAAAAGCAGACGTTCCCTCACACATTACCTCCTGCCAGGGGCCATCTTGTTAAGCTGGAAGAGGTGAGCACATTTTCTTCGAGCTGCCTTTACTTTCCGTCTCGTTCTAATTAAAACGACTCGTCCAAGAGGCCCCCACCTGGAGCTGCTCAGGACGGCTGCTACGGCCACGCGGGGAAGCGCGACGGGGATGAAAGGAGCTCACCTGCCGAGCGGCTCGGGGCTTACCTTGGGAGCGAGCGTACATGTTCAGAGAACAGCAGCGCACACAGACATTGTGTTCTGAAACAAGAGGGACGAGCGAATAAGAAAGCTTCGGCCCTAATGAGTCAAAAGCTAGTCAACCAAAACACACCGGCACAGTCGAGCTTACTCCGCGTGACGTCTTTCGTCTCATCAAGATTCACCGTCGCTGTAGGTTCCATATCAATGAATGAGAGGAGATTCAGAACAAAGTGAAAACCACTTGATGCTTTGACTAGTTTAAGAAAGGTCAGAACCGCAGAGGACAGTCGCTAACAAGCTTGTTATCAACCTTGGTGGCAACTCTTCCGATCATGTTGGAAGGAGGGGGAAAAAAAAGGAGAAAGCGCCTTGTGTCGCCCACAAAAACACAGCGAGTACCTCTGTATCCCTTGCATAGCTGCACCTAGCCCAATTGGCTGTGTAATTGTTTAATCACAACCATTACACAGCAGCCCGAGTAATTTGTGCTTTCCATTCACACTGTATGACTCTGTGTCCGTGCGCGGACACACACACCTGTCCCACTGAGATTCTGCCACCCTTTCAAAGCCTGAAAAACACACTCTGGTCTGTGGATCCTTTGCCATCTGAGCGTTATTTCCTCCTGAACCGTGCCCCAGCATTCACAGGGGACCGGCCTAATAGCGCCGTCCATAGAAAGTTAATGGACTAATATTAAACAGCGGCCATATCTCCGCTTCTCTTTCTCTCTCTGCCCAAATTAATTATTGGTTCTATTGCTCGCACGTCACCTCTTCCGCAATAGGTCAACCAGGTCTTGCATTAATTGCCGTAACATATGGTCGCCAACAGATTTTAGCTGTGGGACTCGCACTTTAGCGGGGGCTATTTTTTCGCGCGCTCAGAGGCGAGCCATATTGTGCGGTGCTGGCAGCTATTGTTCGGCGCATTAACTTCATAGAGCTAATTACTCCCCAATAATAACTTTACCTTGGAGTTTTTTTAGCGCACCGCGTGCCAACCAACCTGTTTCGCACCCCATATGTTAATTAGCGGCCACATCTTCATTATGCCGCAGCGGCGCTTTAAGTTCAAGCTGTGCCGCCTGGCGCGTGGTGAACGCAGCCTCAGCTCGCTGCCAATTATCCAACTCCTGCTCCCCTCTCTGAGTCTTCCTCACGCTCCTTCTGCCTATCTTGTTCATTCTGTTATTTCTATCTGCTGCTTTTCTTCTTTTTTTTTTACAAAGAAAAAAAATTAAAGAAAAAAATCCTGAGAATTTGGCTTGCCAGGGTGAATTCTCTCTTCCCGTCCTCTTTGACCCTGTGAAAGTTCTCAAGATAAAGTCTCACACTTGTTCCTCGTGTGTATTTGTGATTTTCTCCTCCCCTCTTCCCTCTTTTAACTCGGAGTGGCTTTCCTTTGTTATCTTTTGGGCTATCACTGATTAGAGGAATTTTGCAGATGAGTCGCAGTCTTGTTTGCTTCAGGTTTCTCTCTCGGACGTGAAAGAGCGTGCGGAGCTTCTTATTCTCCACGTCAGCAGACTACAGAAGCAGCAGTGTGATCTTTTGTCAGTGTGTACTGTAGGTTTTCATGTTCGCTCTGGGCCTGATGAGAAAGAAAAGCTGAGGAGAGCATTATTCCCCAAAGTGCCCACTGTTTCAGATCTCTCTTCCTTTATGTAAAAAATCTGGAGATTGTCTCATAGATCTGGCCTCTCTTTGTTCCTTTCAACGTTATTTTTCTTTTCTTTCAGTCAATTCATCTTTGTCTCTGAATCCCTTTCTCTAGTTTACAGAGAACCCCTTCTTTTTTTTTCCCACACTTTAAAAGTTTATGATGATCACAAAACTCACATGCAAAAACTTTCAGCTCATTTTAAGGTATTAAATTATTATGGGCCGATTATGAGGAGAACTTGTTTTCTTTTTGGATGTATGGAAATGGAAACAGAAACTTGGATATCAGGGCAAATGGAACTGAACACATTGTAAATATATCTCTACCTCTGGGACGTTTTAATCTTTTATCACATTGTGAACACAAACGTCATCATACTTTATTTAATATTCAACTGCAAACCTACCAAGACATGGTTGTCTCTTTAAACTGGCATTCTGGGCAAGGAGGTCATTAGTTTGAGAAGTAGGAAAAGTGCTTATGCTAACGGTGTGATGGAAAACTAACTAAATGTCAGAGCCGATCGGAGAGGATGATTTTTTTGAACAAGAAGTTGACCAGAGCTGATTTAATCTTTTTCCTTCAACTTCACGATGAAGAAATATTTGAAAGAAAATAAGAAAATGTAAGTTGGAGAGCTGAAATACCTAAGCGCAATGCTTCTTGACATGCTATTGGCTGGCGTTTCCAAAGCAGCCAATCTAGAGACAACATTTATTTTCCTTGGCGCTGATTAGTTGTACTCCCCAAAGCGGATATGAGGAAGACTGTAGATGTTAGGGATGAAGAGTTAGATGATGATGTAATTTTCATTCCAAACACATATTAAAAAAATTCCAAAGAAAAATAAAAAAAGAATAATCTAAGAAAATAAAAACAGGAATAAAAGCCAAACATAAACTAAGCCTTTCATATTCAGTCAAAAAGCAGTACGAAGAAGCCGATGCTTACTTAACCCGACCTCCAGCTGACTCATCCAGTCTGTACATAGTGTCAGTTTTGCAGTGTACGAAAGCAGAAACTCTTGTATGATGGTGTATATTTTGGGTTCTTGCATGACCTGCGTTTTCTGCTTTCCATGCGAGTGCCGCCCCTTTCATAGTCAACATGCATCTGTTCCAGTAAGCATGGTGGTGCTGCTCATCAGCTCCACAGCTGTTGCAGAAATATCCGCAACATATGGACGAGAGTGTTTCACTAGAAACCTTCCCCGGTGTTGATCTATATCTGCTTTTGTGTCTCTTTCTTGTCCTTTTGTTGCTTTCCCCCCCGCCCCCTACAGCCTGTTTTTTTTTTTTTTTTTATATTGTGGAGACTTGAATATGTTATGCAACAGTTCTGTAGGCTGATTAATGTCTGCCCATTGTGTGCAGGCTTTTTGTTACGAGATCAAAAGAGAAGAAAAGATAAGAGAGGAGAGAAGCCTTGGATGCTTTGAAGGGTTTTCTATGATAATTTCAATTGCGGAAAGAAAGAAGCAAAGCCTCGTGCGTGCGCGCGCTCTGACATCACACGCTCCATACGCACGTCTCAAACTTATCGTCCTGCTTTTCCCTCTCTTCCCTTTGGTACAATACAGTTTAGCTAGCCAGCCTCGCTACTCCAGCATATGTCCAATTAGGCCTGAAAGGCAAAGCAGAACAGTTCTGTCTGTGATTCGTCCCTGCGGGGGTCCTGTCCGCTGCCTGATCGCGTGGCGCGCAGGCGGCGCGGCGTTTATGGTTAACCAAAAAAAAAAACGGTGGAGTAATTATTGTTTTTGGTGTAAGAGAAGAAGGGGGGGCAGGGAAGTTGCTTGAAGAGGGCGCCGTTCCCCCTGCGCTGTGATGGTTTGATTACAGTGCTGCCGGCGGTCGCATGCCAACACGTAGGAGCAGCAGGAGAGGATGGCAGGGTGGTGGTTGAGGGGGGTGTACTTACTGAACACTGTAAAAGCGCTATTAGTACTGACTGACACCATCTCCAACACTAACCACTTCAAGTGCTGAGATATTACCTGATTGTACCGTGGCACCACCAGCACCACCTTCCTTATGATTGTGCTGCCGTTTCCGTCGTTCCAGATCAATTTTCCGCATCAGACAGCTTTTACCTGCCCATTATCCTATTCAGCCATTACCTCTCTGGCCTCCTGGCAAAATAAAAGCGACAGAATAGAGGAAGGGAGGGAGAAGAGCTGCGAGGAGGGAAGAGCGCTTACAAGCCAGAAACATGCAGGTCAAAGGCTTTAAGAGTTGGATTTAACGGGGTTATTTTACCAGTTTGTCACTTTAATCTCCACAAACCTGTCCTGGTTAGTCTCAGGTGCTGCTGTACGTTTAAATAAAGGAAAAAAAAAGTATAGACGTAATGTGTAGGATAAGTGGCGAAACTGAAGCACCTGCTTCTACTTCTCATTTGTTTCAGTACAGTGTAGGCGAGCGTTGTATTGTTGCCATGCCGAAAGATTCAACAGCAAAACCAGTGGCCTCGCTCCGACTTCAGCATCACACCAGCTCTCATGTAGAGAAGATCCATTTCATATCCACCTTCCTCCTCTCTCTTCCCCACTTTCCCTCTCATCCTTAGCTGTCACTCAGTCCATCACATGCGAGTCTTTGTGTGTTGTTTTTGGCAGAACGCTGTTTAGTGCAACCATCTGTCTCCTCCTTCTCTCTCTCTCTCCTGCCGTCTCTGCCAAAGTCACCCAACGGAGGAGACTTTTTTCTTTCTTTCTCTTCCTGCGTCTCCTTTTCAAATCCTGGAAACCTTATGAAGTCGTATGGCTCTCTGCCGATGGGCGCGCGCAGAGGGTTGGGTTAGCAAGCTTTTTGGTTCGGTGCGGAGAGAAGAGAGAGAACATTATCTTCCAAATAAAAGTAAAAGCACAGCTGTTGTTACAGTTTAGTGAACTGTCCTTGTGGCTTGAAGTGACGGGATGGCAGGTCTTTCTTAGTTTTTTTCTGCATTTTCTAATGTATTTGTGAGGTAAAACATAAGAAACCTGTTAGACTGGCACCATCATAGACATAAAACAAATAAACATTTCAAATATCTATCTATGGAATACAATTAAATATAAAAAAGACCATATTTTTAACATTTTTGTTGTTTATTTTTCTTTAATCACTTGGTTGGTCTAGTTTCCTGACTGTGTCAGAGGTGATTTGCATGACAGGAATGGGCAAATTGGATATTCTATTTCATAATTAAAACAAGAATAATCCAGATCTTTTTAAGGCAACAAAGTAGACGAGCTGCGACAATATTATAGATAAAAATGTCAAACAAAAAACAACCCATCAATGTTCTTTTCAGAGACAGCATCCAGTTTTTAAGCTAGGCAAAGTTTTTAAGCTTTGTACATGCACGCTAACGTTTCTGTTTTTCTTTCCACCTCTTTATTCTTATCTCCCATCCCTTCTTACCACTTTTACCCATCAACCTCTTCTCCCTCCTTCATCAGCAGGTCCAGGGCCAGCTCCCTCCACTGATGATTCCCGTGTTTCCTCCTGACCAGCGGACCCTGGCGGCCGCCGCAGCCCAGCAGGGCTTCCTAATGCCCCCTGGCTTCAACTACAAGCCTGGCTGCAGTGAGTGGCATCAACACTCACATACCTAAAGTTTTCTTGCACTCTTACATTTGAACAGGTTAGAATGATTACATTTGGACTAAGAACTTAAATGGATTTAAAAAAGAAAAAAGAAAAGAAGAATACGTTGCAGAAATCTGGATGTCTAATCGGTCTTATCAAAAATAGTACCACCTCTTAGTGTAGTCCAGGAACTTTATTTAGGATCAACATCGAGAGCCTTTCAGGAACATGAACTTTAAATTGAATTGGAAGGCCAATTAGAAGAATGGAGGAGTACCTCGAAATACTCCCATTTTACCTCAAATAATCAAATGACACGTGGTTAAAACTTTGACCAAATTGGGTGTTTTAACAGGACACTAGTTACAAAAACACATGAAGTGTTCCAGGAACCAGTGGCTGGTTCCTGGAATGACCTCTACCCTGTTGGACATTTCTTGACTTTCCTTAAAGCCTGGTGCCAAGAAGTCACCCAATTAAGGCAAACCATTTCATATCTGATAGAAAAAAAAAGTCACTGAAATTGTTTTGCTGTACAATCATGTCACCCTAGAAAAAGAAAGTCTTGAATTAATATGCTATCCAGGCCGGTGAGGAGCGTTTGTAACTCTGACTGCATGTGGAGTCAGGAAGAGAGGCAGCGTTCAGGGAAAATAACTTTCATGTTTCAGTTGTTGTCCACCGAGAAAGGTAGAAGCTGAGCGTTCTCCCACATGACGAGTCTGGTTGCTTCCCAAAAGGCGAGCTCGCCCTTACAACAACATCTCCCTCCTAATAGAAAAACCAGTCCAAATACAGCCTTCCTGTTTACACTCAGTATCTCTCCCGCTTTCACTCAGTCCTTTTGGCTCCTTCCTTTTGTCTTGTCTATTTTTTGACATATAAAAGCAACAAAATGAAGGCGTTCTGCAGGACTTTTTTTTTTCCTCTTGGCCATTACACTCCGGCTGTGTGGCAATGTGTTGTTTACCATGATAGCGAGAGAGAGACAGAGACAGAGAGAAAGAGACTGTTGCTTGCCAGGGGATGCTGGGAATAAATGCACAGTGGGGGGGTTAGCAGAAGGGGGGTAGGGGGGTGGTAATGTGACCTGCCCCAGGTTCTCCTCACATTAACACGGGACGCAGCCAAAACACAATTCCAACTCAGCCCACATGCACTAGCGCACACGCAGACACACTCGCGTCTCAAACACAGATCGAGAAGAGGAAATTTATCGAAAGAAACTTCAACAATAGCGCACAAGAACACAGACTGGTGAACCACCGGAACACCCGCTCCAAACCCCGCCCCACTTAGAGTTTCACAGCTTCCTAAACAAGTCCAATCCATTTTAATTAGTGCCATCTTCACCCACACCCACGGCCCACGTAAATACCCTAACAAGTAGTGGGCCTGTCTTTTCGCTGCCTCAGCCAACTCCAACCGGACTGGCACACTGTCGCAGGCCAAGCCGCCCCTGAGAAAACTCTCTGGCAACTTTGGAAGTTGTTGTGAAGCGATGCGGTTTGGTGCGGCACGCTCTAAATAGGACATGTGTAGCATTGTGCTCTGACATATTCTCATGGCACTGCTGAAGATATGAATAGATATTATGCGCACAGTATGGACTTCTAAGCACTGCTCAGCTTTCCTTGTTTGGAAGCACCAAACACGACGTTCTTTGACTAGAACTGACATGCAGAATTCATACAGTCACATTTTCAAATGGATTTCATTTAAATGTCTTGACATTTTAGTCATTAAATCAACCATAAACTGATGATTATTTTACACAATGAAACAGTGAAATTCTTTTTCGCCCTGCAAACAAGGTAGAATCGATCTTATGATTAGAATTTGTAACACAAAGTGACATTAACACAACACTGCAGATCAGGGCAAACAATTAAACACCCGTAGTGATGGTGATAATGAGATGCAGACATTCATACAAATGAAAAATGGTCGAGTCAATTTCTGCAGTTTCTGCCCATGTCTTCACACACAATGAGGACTAAAGTAACAAAGTTTGAAATAAAACAACAAAATCTCCAAAGGTCTCATTGGAGGTCTGCGTCAAAGAGTGGCATCTTGAAGTAACAGTGTTTCCATAACAACTGTTAGATGGTGTTTTCATGCCAACCGAATGTTTGGAAAGAAACATTGTCTGTCCCACCATCACAAATGTAAACAGGTACAGTTCATAAATCTCTACTTTAACTGTATCCACGTTCTTTGCCGTAGCTAAAACTGAGATAATTCTCCGAAAACATTTAAAATTGATCTGTCGTTAAAAAGCAGAAAATATTCTCAAATCAAAAGTTTATCAGGGAAAACTTGCTAAGCTCGGTGGTCGGGGCGCCGAGGCGGTCCACCGTGTTTTTGTATTAAAAGATGTTAAGTAGATGGGAAATGTAAAAATGTTACTGGGTAATTATATGTTACTGGAAAACATCACCAGTGAGATGCTGTTTTAACTAGTCTTATAAACAAATAATCAAAAAATACAATTAAAATGAATATCAATTATTTGCACTTCTGTTTAATCCAAATTAAGTCAGTGGCTCCTTAAGGCCCCCCAGGCCCGCAGGGGCCCATTAATGCTAATATTTTAACACAGACCACAGATACATAAATGTAACGTTTGTTTATTGAGATGATCAATGCTGCTAAATTTGATTTAAAGGGTTCAGCACACATAGATTAAAAGAGTTTTAAAGTGTTTAACATTTAAATGAAAGCCGTTAAGGAGCTGGCAAGTTTACTTTGTACAACTTCAAGGAATAATATTCATAGTTAGGTTGTTTTGTTACCATACCGACGATCTGATGCTGTGAGTTTAATCTTTGAGTTTGAGCTCTGTTTGTTCACAAATACATATTAGTAAACTGCAATTACAATTTATTGCTTTTTAGGTTAGCCAATTAAACTACTCCCCCTCTCCCAGATTTCACTAAATCTGACACAGAAGCTGTTAGAGATGCTGATATTTTTAGCAACAAAATTGGCCCCTAAGTCAAATTCTGCTCAAGGACTCATGCAGCTTTGGACCGGCCCTGCATGAAGAGTTAAATCTGCTGCACTGCGCAGAGATGCGCAACAAACGGGAGATTTAATTTAATGCTGCTAAGTCTGGCTGACTAAGTGGACAAAGCATTTAATATGGTTTGATGCTTCGTGTAACCAGAATAATGATAAAATAATATAAAACCAGCGTGATGCTTGACTACGAGGCGAGCGCGAAAGCTCCTCACCGGGTTGAACCTGCACGATGAGGTTAGACTGGTTCGTTAAGCACTAACGCACCGACCAACAGGGACCACGTACACATAATTCTTTGTTCACAAAGACAAATCATTCTCACCGCTCCGTCAACTCGTTATTCCGGCGGTTCACATAGAGCTGCCCAACCAGAGCTAACCCGGTGGGTTTTAGACTCTTATCTTGATAATATAGAGTTCTCCAAAGAAACATAATTCATCACAGGGGGTTGATGTAAATATACATACAGGTCAGGCTGTGTCCAGTTTGAAAGAAGGCACGCGCGAGCTGTGCTGAGGTAAACTAAGAGCTCCAGCAGCAGCAGCGCGCGAGGCAACGTGCAGAGGCGCCAGCGGTGTGATTGGTCCGAGCGCTGCCGGCTTTAAATGCATAAATTATAAACCTATCTTTTAGAAATTAATCTGCTCCGCCAGTGAAACATTAGAGCAACAGAGACACTTGCAATCCGGCTCTGGA